>JADBJO010007741.1:15000-57500 GCA_016801955.1 Conus betulinus
GGGCCTGGTTGACGCTGGGGGATATATTATGAAAGGAAGCATAGAGTACAGCCCTATCATGTAGTCTCAGACTGAAATGGAATCCGTAGCATCGTCTTAATCATCCTCATTCTCATCGATCAGCATAAGAAAAATGTCTCAAATTCTGTGGTCCTTCATGCCCTGCTCTTATGGTGACCTCAATTTTCCTCTCCACATCTGTGGCCTTGGTTTGGTTCCGTCGGGGTCACTGGTATCAGCGAGTCCATGGGGGCTGTTGTTGAGCCAACGTGGTGGCGTCCTCTGGAGGGAGAGCTCATTCATGCCGGCTCCGTGACTAAGCAATTATTGTCGTCAGTAGGGGGCTTAGTAGGTGGTGTCCTGTGTATGTTAGATCAGAACAGGCACCACTGAACACCACCGAAGTGACTCAGTGGCAGTGCAGTGTCTCTCTGGTGTGTTGCCTCTTGACAACTTGACATTGACTACTCCCTGTGGATTGTCGGTGCCGGGGCTGCAGCAGGGCTGACCGGGCTGTGGACGGGGTGTCGGAATGAGCGGCGTCGGTGCACTGTCTCTGAGGTGGCACAGAGGTTGGGACAGCAAAAAAAAAAAAAAAACACACACACACAGCCGTCAGCCTAGATGAAAGAAGCCCTATTTAGTTTCCGGCCAACATGCACTGCCGATGACCCCATGCTGTGACCTTCAACGTGTGGAGAGCGGAAATGCATAGCGTGGGAATAGCGCTCCGGCACTTGAACACAGCGAGAAATGCGTGATTCTTGTGCTGATTTCTCTTGTGTTCATGCTTGTTTGTGCATACACAACCCTGAAGTGGACATGATTTACTCTGTGTGTGTTATTTGTGTGTTGTGCTCCTTCATTTGTGCCATGTGATATAACTTTGGTACCACCCACACTGGTGTGCATCCTTCAGGTGTTTTTTGTGGTTTTTTTTGCAGTGGATGTTGTGCATTCTCATCAGTTGCTGGACGGTGGTGCTAGTGACGTGCCAGGCATCTCTTGATAGTGTATACTTCATCACAGCGTGAGAGCCAACTCTCTCTCTCTCTCTCTCTCTCTCTCTCTCTCCTGTGTGCATACATGAGAGTGCGTGTGTGGAAGTAAGTACCCAAGCATGCCTTCATTAGGAGTGAGCTGTAATACTCAGTAATTTCTCTCTCTCTCTCTCTCTCTGTCTCTCTCTCTCTCTTTCTGTGTGTGTGTGTGCATGTGTGTGTGTGTGTGTGTGTGTGACCAATCCTGTATTGCCTAGTCTTGTTGCTTTCATGTAGGCCTGCTTCATTCCGATCTTTTGTACGTGAGTGCATGTTTGTCACGCCAGCAATGGCGGAGGCGTTTGCACACAACTTCAGTGAACACGAAAGACGTGTAGATTTGTTGTGTCGTGTGTGCGGCAATCGTGTGCTCAGAAAGCAAAAAGATCAAGGATTAAATGCTATGAGTGTGTGTGTTGTCCATATGTGTATATATCACTGTTGTCGGTGTGTGAGTTTCTGTCAAAATGTGTGTGTGTGTGTTTTGTCCGTATGTGTATATACCACTGTTGGTGTGTGGTTTTTCTGTCATGTGTGTGTGTGTGTGTGTGTGGTGTGTGTGTGTGTGTGTGTGTGTGTGTGTGTGTGTGTGTGTACCACTGTTGTTTGTGTGTGGGTTTCTGTCAATGTGTGTGTGTGTGTATGTGTTTTAACCATGTGTATATACCATTGTTGTCGGTGAGTGGGTTTCTCTGTGTGTGTGTGTGTGTGTGTGCACGCTCTCTCTCTCTCGCTCGCTCTCTCTCTCTCTCTCTCTCTCTCCTCCGCCAGTTCATACCGATGTTACGAAATTGTGTGACCTAGTCATGAGTAGGCATACCATGAAGATGAAAGTGCAACAACAATTGACATTGGCGTGCGTTGATATATGTGACATCAGTTTCAAATGGATTTTATTCAGCAACTTGTACAGGGAAAGTACAAGGTCGGGCAGGAAGCATTTCGTTGTTTATAACTGACATCTGCATGTGTAGCACGCTAAAATCTTGCTTTACTTAAAGCATGGTGTGGCTGTGATAGAATCAGTATCGGCATGGTTCACAAGCACATAGGGCACAAGGATAAACAAGCAAAACATGCTGTGTTCCCAGCGAAGCTTATCAGTGGCGACAGTAACTGTTGCTGGGGCCCTCTGCCAGCTCTCAGGCAGGTGCCTCCGAGTAATTCTCTGTCAGTTGCAAAGGAAAGATAATGCGTGTCCAATATGTTTGAGTTTCAGCGTGATTGAAAGAGCAATGCATGCTCTCCATTGAGTTGATCTTTCATTTAACTGTGTGTATTCATCAGTCTTTTTTTTTTGTCGGAAAATCTTTGTGCCGCTTGTCTGCAATGTGCATGAAAGAAGACCCATTCATGTTTAGTATGGTTCAGTCAGTCAAAGACCCCACAATCGAGTAAACATCAATCGCACACAGTTCTCTCTGCATTCTGGCACAAAGTATTGATGAAGGAGCACAGCACCCTATTTCCGACACAGTATGAGCCAGACAGCTAGTATCACAGTACGTGTAGGGAGGAAAGCTTGTGGAAGGTTAGGGTGAGGATGAACTTTTAGACATAATCTTTGAGCACACTCAACAAGGACATTCAGTTGATTTTGCAGTCCAGTGGTAGTACAAGGCATGAGAGGGATATATCAGCACACAACAGTATGAAAATTTCCACAATACTGGGTACGAATGGCTCAGCTTTTGAACTCTTCCATGATACTCAACGTAGGGAAACTAGAGTTCTCTTCTGTTAATGGTTTTATAGTTCCCTAGTCACTTTTAGATACGTTCTAGACTTTCTGTACTCCTTCATATTCCTTTTCATTGATATCGTTGATTTTACTCACTTTTTCTTTCTATCCTTTTGGGTGCCCCATCTTTTAGGAGTATGAAACCGTACTTTTCGCAACCCCTATTCCTCTGTGTGTGTGTGTGGAGGAGCAGGGGGGGGTTGGTGTGTGTGTGTGTTTCCTTTCTTCCATACTCTTCTATTCTTAGCATAAGTGAGCCGCCCATGGACCGCCCTCCCTCATCACCCTTCCATGTTCTTCACTTTTTTTGTGTGTGTAACTGGGTTGTTTTTTTTTTTGGGGGGTTTGGGTTTTTTTAGAGTGAAATCGGGTTTCCAGCCACACTGGTAGGGTCAGTTGTTTTTTTTTTTTTTTTTCAGCTGCACGTGCAGTCCATGCATGTTCCAAATTTCCCTGCATTATTGACTGCATGTGTGAACTGCAGCTGTAGGTTTTCGGTTTGGTTTGGGGAGTCGGAGAGACAGACGGAGAACCACGATCCTCAGTTTAGACAAACTTCTTCAAACTATTCCTGGTTTGGTGAACCCCTTCGGTGGGGATCCTGAAGAGTTCCTGGTCACTTCGTTGTGACGTACGTTTTGGTGCCGGCCGGCCTGCCCTTTGCCTGGGTCAAGACAGGAGACACTGGGTGTCCCACCCTACCCTCTCCATCCCGCTCACAAACTGCTGGTATAGTATTGTTCCGTATGGTTTGTTGTTGGTTTAGAATGTATTTTTTCGTCGAAAGTCTGGAAATTTGAGGTTTTGGTCATAGCCCTTAGCAGATGATTGGGAGTGTACAGCTTCATATCATTATAAAATGCGCGTTACTCTACAAAACCCCAGTTAATGTGAATTGTAAGTCCGTTTATTTTGAGAGTTCTGGTCTTGGTTCCGTCATAGTACGGCATGGTATCAAGCCATAGTCAGTGTAAAGGTTTTTTTGTTTTGTTTTTCCTTTTCGTTTTTGACCAAGTGACGTGACCTCACAGTTGGCCCGGTTACGTGAATACCCCTCAGTTAAGTTATATGTGTGTTATGTCTGTAGGCAAGCCAAAATCTTCTGCCATGGTAGTTTTTTTTTTTAATATACAATATATTTGCGCTTGCCATGGGATCGTACACCCCAGCTACATGTTTGTTTTGTCAGGTTTTGGTCGTGAGCACGCGGCGTGCATCCAGGCGCGTGCGGAGGCCACTAAATTCTCGGGCGGCGCTCACATTCCCCATCAGCACTCTCCATCGCCCTGCTCCTTGTCTGTGTAGTGTTCCTGTTCATCTGTGTAAAAATTTGGGGGGTGGGGGAAGGGAGGCGTGCATGGAGAGGAGGTTGAATATTACATGTTGAATTGTTTGATTCAGGGTAGGATTATGTTATTGCTCTGTTTTGATGTGTATATGTCACATGGTTATGCTGATGAGCATACATTTTGATAATCATTAGTGAGATGGTTAATCAGCGAACTTTGTGCATTGTAGATGCTGTGAGTTTCGATACAAGAATTTTGCTGAATCACGGAACTGGCGTTGGCTTTCAGCCCCTTTGTGATTTTTGGTTAACCTCAGAGTTGTGCGAACAAATATTGATATCACATGCTCACGCATTTGTTTTTCTTTGTGTATAGAGATTTGTCAACCTGTAATCCTTCCGAAGAAAACGAGGGAAAAAGGAATTTGAGAGGTGGAGTTTGGATATCATTTCCCTGTAACTGTTTCCTTTTATTGATTGCAGTCTCTTACTTTGTAAGCAGAGGAGGGGTATGGGGCTAATAGTAAAATTTATTAGGGAGAAAAAAAAAAAAAGAACAATCAACACATAGCAAATTAGGGTTCTTCCCTGTAAATCAGCAAGTTAACAGGGAGGGAGGGGGTTTGACAGTGCTTACCTCTCCTAGCATAGTCACATAAGACACCCCACACAGCTCCATGTTCTGGAACTATATACAGGCCATGATTGGCTTGCAGAGTTTGTTCCATCACCTTCTCTCTCTGGTGCTTCGTCCCACCTTTTGGTCAGCTGCCCATTTCCCCACCTTCCTACGTCTTTCTCTGCACCTTCCTGCCCAGGGAGCGCTGGGCTGCTGACGCCATCCCGGCCGAGATCGAGTGCCTGCACGAGGCCTCTCCAGCCACGGAGATCACCATCAGCTGGAGGGCACCCGCTAGATCCCCGGGCCGTGAACCCCATCAGCGTGGCTTCTGCAGCACTGCGAGGACTTTCGTCCTCCGCTCCCACGGTGAGTCCCTTCGTGTTGTGTCGTGTGATTGTTGCTGGAGAGAGTGAGGCCTGTCTTCCCTTTGCCCTTGTATGTGTGCTTGTGCAACAATAACTGTAGCCCAACTCTCAGGATTTCTGGCCAAGGTTTGCTACCCTTTGAAGGAAGTGACTGATGCAACATGTGGCACATGCTCTTGTGTGCTGAGAGTTCAGAAAACTCAACATATTTATCTCTGATATTGGTGTGTGTGCGTGTTGTGTAGTAGATCCTTTATGCTAGTAATGTCCTCTTCTTATCTTCTTTGGGTTGAGTGGTGTGGTAGCATTTTAGGTTGGGTATAGAGGAGTGTTGAGATAGAGTGGGGGGAAGTCCCAAGGGTTGGTGTTTTGGATTTTATTTTCTTTTGGGGGGTTTTTTTTTTTTTTGTTGTTGTTTTTTTCCCCGTGTAGGTAGCTCGGATTCCTCTATAGGCACTTTTTCCCCCCGACTTCCATTTTCCCTCCCCTCTACTTTTCCTTCTTTCTTTTTTTCTTGTATAACCCTTTCCACAGAGTGTGATTGATTTTTGTTGGTGTTTGTCTATATGTAAGAAAGTGTTGTCTTAGTTGTTTACCTTTGCCTCCTTGTGTTTGTCCGTGCGTGTGTGGCGATTCACGGATCCTGCCTGGCCCCCCTCTCCTGAACCCTGTCATTTTTTGACAGTCCCCCTCCTCCACCCCACCCCACCCCTTTCTTTTTCGAACACCCCCTCCCCCGCTTTTCTGTTTTTCTCCCTCCCTCTCTCTTTTTCTCCTTCTGTGTGTGTGTGTGTGTGTGTGAGTGTGTGATAGAGTTCACAGTATGGTACATATTATAAGGACATTATTTTAAAGCTGTGTGCATTGTCAGTGTGTGTGTGTGTGTGTGTGTGTGTGTGTGTGTGTGTGCGCGCGCGCGTGCAAAAGTGAGAGACAGACAGACAGACCCACAGACTGACTTTAGAAATGGGTATTAGCACAGTATTACTAAACTTGTGTGGATTGATTATGCGTACCTATTTATTCATGATTTAAAATCTTATATAGTTGGTAAGAGCAATGATGAAATGAAACGACATTGACAATGGCTTGTATTTATCACCTGAACACTCTTGAAGTCACCTGCTATTTAGAGGCATCCTAACAATGACCAGGTCGCTGAACACATTTCATACATTGAGTGGTCATCATGTAGGGCTGTTTTGGTTCAACCTGCCAGAGGCAGCCACACTCCATCTTCAGAGTAGAGATGATATGAAGTCTTTACACGACTAATTCCACTCTACAGAACACTGCCAATGCTGAGAGAACAAAGCGCATTCTGTGCTTCATTCTATTTCATGACTTTGTCCAGCATCAGTACATGTGTGGCTCATTTTAGAAAACCAAAGATCTGTATTTGATTCGCATTTCTACAGTGAACTCATTGTTCAATCGCATTACAGTTTCATGTTAAAAATGTCCATCCACAACCTGACACACCCAGCAACAAAAGAAAATAGCATTCTTTTGTTTGTTCAATAAAACAAATTAATTCTGAGCTAAATCAGCATTCAAAACTGTCCACAACAAAGAATTCCTCATTTAGAATCTTCCCTCTATCAAAGAATCACCTGTGATTGCATAGGCTGTATGTATGTATGCATGTGTGTATGTGACTGAGCATGTGAAGGTGGTACATGGTGAAGACTGGGTGGCAATGACAGTGAGAGACAGGCAGACATACCGACAGAGACAGGCAGAGAGAGAGAAATGAAAGTGAAATGAGTACATTGGTGAATGATTGAGAGAATAAATGAACGGATGAATCTTTAAGTGTGGATGATCAACATTCATACACAGTTCCTTCACAACTACAACAAACAAAAAGAACACCAGTTTTCATTTGAGTTTAATGACAGGAATGATTACATACAAACAACAAAATTAAATTCAAGTCTTAATTATTCAGAGACCACAATGTTGCAATCCAAACAAGACTGCATGTTTGCACAGTGATCTGAAAAAAAATAACAGACAGATGATGAAATTCATACAAATATTCTCATATTCATTTACACACACAAATGTGCGCGCACACACACACACACACACACACACACACACACACACACACACACACACACACACTCTATGAGGACATAAACAGACCATTATACCATTCATCGCAACGAACACTATGTATCCTTTACCTATCTTCAGTTACACTGGTCACTAGAACTGGTGCAATCTTTATAAATCAAAATAACACAATACATGCATACATGCATACATACACACATATATATATATATATATATATATATATATATATATGCTCCCAGAGCAGTCCGCAGTCCTTGATGATGAATTGGCTCAAGAGCTTTGAGATAAGACTTTCGTGCGGATCCATATACCACAACCATAATCTAGCTTTGGTCTCACCAAAGCCCGATACAATCGCAACAAAGTTCGCCTGTCTGCACCCCAATCAGTGTGACTAATAACCTTCAAAACATTCAAACCTGACTGGCAAGATTGTTTAATGTACTTAGTGTGAGGCCAAAAAGAAAGCTTACTGTCAAAAATAACACCCAAAAATTTCACTTGTTTGGAAACTTTAATCACTTGACCATTGAGACTGATAGCTGGTTCTAAGACCTGAGATCTTTTCCTATGGAAATGAATACACTCTGTCATAGTAGCTGAAAACTTAAATCCATTTTCAGTGACCCACTGCTGAACACGATTAACACACAACTGAAGTTGACGCTCAGCTGCAGCCAAGGTTTTCCCCTTGGCAGAGATGGAGAAATCATCAACAAACAATGACTTATCAATCCCAGACTTTGCTGACTGAACGATGTTATTAATCTTGAGATTGAACAGAAGTGGAGAGAAGGATGCTACCCCCTGGGGGACACCCATCTCCTGTTCAAAATAATCCGAAAAAAGGTAGAATGAAGTCTAACGCCGAATGCCTGTTGGACAAAAAATTAGCAATAAACATTGGTAAATTACCTTTGAAATCAAGTGCCTTCAAGTCCTGAAGAATTCCATACCTCCATGTTGTGTCATAGCTTTTTCTAAATCAAAAAGAATAGAAACTACATGTTCTCCATTAATCAAAGCATTCCTGATAAAAGACTCATATCAAACCAGGTGATCAGTAGTACTGCGGTTGTTCCGAAATCCACACTGGGAAACATCCAGTGCCCAAGACATTCTAACTGCCATAACAATCGAGAATATACCATTCTCTCCATAGTTTTACATAAGCAACTAGTTAGAGCTATAGGACGATAGTTGTTAGGATCCGAATGATCTTTCCCTGGTTTAGGAATAGGAACACAACAACCGCCTCTTTCCAAGAATGTGGAAAATATCCTGAACACCAAACATGATTAAACAGTGACAACACCACCTTTAAACCCTCTCAGCTGGCAAATGTTGAATAAATTGATAATGAATGTCATCTGGTCCAGAAGCTGAGTTGTTGGCTTTCAAAATGGCGTCCTTTAATTCATCCATGCTGAAAACGCAGTTATAATCCTCAGAACTATCTGGCACGAAAGAACAAGATTTTGACTCTGCTGATCTTTTGATACGCTGGAATTCCTTGCAATAATGATCAGCTGACGAATTTTGATGAATAGTAGCAGCTAACAAGTTAGCAACCTCCTTTTTATTTGTAATAATTGATCCGTTTACTTGCAAACTTTTAATAACTGATGTAGCCGACTTTCCCTTAATCTTACGGATTAATTTCCAGACTTTCCTTGAATTGACCTTAAAGGACAGATTTGAACAAAATTTTTTCCAAGATTCTTTCTTCTTCTTGGTTTTAAAAGTATACCGACACTTAGCCCTACATGCCTGATGTTTAACTTTGTTCCCCACCATAGAAAATCTAACAAAAAGTCTTTGAGCACTCTTTCTCTTACCCTTCAAAAAGTTTGCACTCTTTATCATACCAAGGGGTCTTAACATCATTAGGTTTATCACGGGACTGGGAATAGCTTCCTTAGCACTCTCTACAATCACTTTAGTGAACTGCAAAACAGGATCATCATAACTCTGCAACAGATTCATAGGCATTCTACATAAAATCTGTTGCTGATAAAGACTCCAATCTGCAGAGCGGAACTTCCATGTTTCCCGAGGGGACTCCTGCAATTGCTTTCGTAAAATAAATAAAAATCGGGAAAGTGATCACTCCCGCTTAGGTCCGAATGAAGTTGCCACTCTCTAAGTCCAAAAATAAGGAAGGATCGCAAATGGACAAATCCAAGTGAGTCAAAGAACCAGAAGAAGAACAAAAAGGTCGGTGAGCCTGAATTCAGAAGACAAAAGATCATGATCCGATATAAAATCTTCAAGAACTTTCCCTTGGGAATTAGTGCAGTTGCTTCCCCACTGTGGAGAATGACTGCTCAAGTCACCCAATAAAAGAAATGGGGGCGGGAGTTGAGAAATTAAACCATCCAACTGACTCTTCGAAATCACAAAAGGTGGAGACGGATACAAACAGCATATCGTAACTGACTTGTTTCGGATACAAACAGCATATCGTAACTGACTTGTTTAACGAGATACGAGCTGCCACTGCCTCCAGATCCGTCTGAAGTGGAATTTCTGTATGAAGTACCAGATTATGAATATAAAGAGAAACGCCTCTCCTTGAAAAGTCTGCAGAAGCTGGCTTGAGTATGCAGGAGAAACCAGTAATCTCATGCTTCTTACGTGCAGTTAAAAGTGTTTCCTGAAGAGCAATTATCGAAGATCTATACTCTGCCAATAATAGCTCAAGGTCCCGACAATTTACTTTAACTCCCCTTATGTTCCACTGGAGTATGTCCATGTTAGGTTGTTAAAAGAATATCTATCAGCCCTCTTCCCAGAAGCTTCACTATCCATCAAAGAACTAAAACGGTTCTTCAAGACAAGATCAGAAGCCGATGCTCCTGATAAATTTCTAAGTTGTTTGTTGCCATGCTTGGAATTTGCTCTTACTGGACTGAAACCCTGCTGCACCAAATACCTGACTTCGAGATTTTCCCCTAAGAGGGTCTGGAGTCCCAAAAAGGACGCTCCTCACTGCGTGCCTGTCTCATACTGCTGTTATTGACTTGTGAGCGAGGGGGGACAGCTCTTTCCTCCGATCCTTCACCCCTGACCTCTGATCCACAGCACTTTGTACAACTGAAACACCTCTTCCCTCACCAGCAGGGACTGAAGCCTGTTGTACACTGCTGGTCGGAACACTATTGCATTTCTGAGTCAAAACCTCAACAGATTGCTCAAGTATAGTAAGCCAATCCAAAACCGATGACAATTCTGTCAATTTCTTCTCCAGAGCAGTGAATGGAGCTGCTCCCAGATCATCACCCGATGACCAGTTTGCAGAATCGTTGACCACCTTCTGTGCATAAGTAGAAGCCGAAGGAGTCCTGGCCTCCACTACCTTCTAGCCTCAGTAAAGGAACATTTGCTCTCAATCTTTACTTTTTGAATCTCACGTTCCTTTTTCCACACTGGGCAACTTTTTTAATTTGCTGGATGGTCACCCTTACAATTGACACAGTATACAGCACTTATACAAGATTCATCATGTTTCTTCTGTCCACAATCACGACAAATCTCCTGACCCCGACAAGCTCGGATGGAATGCCCAAAGCGTTGGCACTTGAAACACCGCTAAGGAGATGGCACAAGAGGCGTAACTTTCACTCGGATATAACCCACTTTGACAAACTCTGGAAGAGATGGCATAGCAAAAGTCAAAGAATAGCGTGTTGGTTTCGATTAAGTCACTTCCTTTAGAGATTTTAACTCTGTGGACTTGCAGGACACCCTGGCTTTCCATCTCAGTCCGAATTTCTGATTCAGCAACTCCAGCCAAGTCAGCACATCTGATTACCCCTTTCGAGTAGTTGAGAAAGGGGGTGAATGGAAACCTTAACTGTGATATTCACGTTTTGAGAACCATCCCTTTTCAGTAGCTACCAAGACGCTGTTCCGTAGCACAGTTAACAAGGTAGCTACCAGATCTAAGTCTCTTAATCATTTTAAATCCTGTGGACGAAACTCCCTCAAACCACTTACAAACAGCGAACGGAGAAATCCGAGCAATGGATTCTTTGGGGTCTTTTGCTTCCACTAAAAGGAAGCTTGGCCATGTGTTTTGGATACCCTTTCTCTTTGCCACTTCCCTTATCTCGTTATCTGAATCTGAATCTCTATTCATAATCTCGTCCATAAACTTGCCATGTCCATCATTTTTTCTTCTCTTTTTGTTTGGGGGTAGTTGTTTAGTAGTCATGAATTGAAAGGGAAAAAAAACTTCACCTCCCCTACTCCCCACCTGCCAGTGAGTGCCCACAGGGGCGATGCCCCTAAGCGATCCTCTAGCAAAGGGAAACACCAGGGTTATAGCGAAGGTATACACTGCGTGACACGCACTCCACCCCATCTACCAGGCTCATGACCAACTGCCGAGAATGAACAGGAGGGCACTTACCTGGCTCCCAGAGCAAGCAGCGTGCCATACGGTTTGACCCATGCCATGTCCACACTGTGGAGGCGACCAATTGACAGCATTGGGCCCCATGCTGCCCCCCGTCTAGGGAAAGTCCGGGCCAAAGTGTCGTGTTGAGGTGCGCGGATACCACTCCGGGTCCCCCTCAACTACCAGGACACCATTCTCCCCCGACACGGGTCGCACCGCACGGTCAACACGGTGGACCAAGAGGTCACAGAGAAAACAGAGAAAGTGCTGAAGAAGACTTGTGATAAAAGGGAAAGAATAGGATAAAAATCCATAAAGGCACAAGATAGACGAAACAGAAGACTGCAGATTAATAAGGAGAATGTTGAAAGAGAAGTGCAGGTGAAAAAGCCATGGGTAGGCAGAAAAAACACAAAAGACAGAGAAAAAGAAAGCCCACCTAAACAAAGTCCCACCCTCAAGGCGCACAAGAGGGTGACCCTGAGAACTAAAAAGAAGACACCCCACCCAGGTCCCTCAGGGCAGACCCCGGACACGCCATACTGAGAAAAAAAGCTATAAAGATATCACCTAGTAAACAATCAACAAATGTATCTAATTTCTTTAGGCTTCTTTCAGGCGTATTCAACAGACTAAATGTTTTTTTTTTTCCTAACCAGCATTGGTTGTCACGTGCATTATTATCTGCTAAAGTCTATGCAAAAATCTTCAGCTGAGAACACAGTAAAGGTCACTGTATGTCTTTCCTGATTTCACGTCAGTGTAAGAACTACCACTTCATATGACATTCATCTCTTGAGCAGAACATGTATGTAAACATCATGCAGCACACATTGCATAGCTCCGCCAGGAGACATTTTTTTGGAATCATGCTGGTTCCAAGCCCGAATAAAGGGGGAGGGTTGGGCGTAGGGGCCAGCTACCCTACCCTGTAAAACAAACCACAGCTAAAAAATGCCAACCAGGGATCAAATCGACACCTCAGCCCTTGGAAGGGATGGGTCTTCGACAAGAAGATGTATGATGCCATGTGGTGAAAGCTTGAAATCTCCGGAAGCCACATGGCCGACCACCTTTCTTTCAACCAGGGCAGCCAGCATCAGAACATGGAACATCAGGGCCATGTATGAGACAGGAAAGTCATTCCAAGTAGCATCATGGACGAAAAACTACAACCTAACCCTGCTTGAAGTCAGTGAAACCCACTGGACACAGTCCGGACAGAAACGATTGACCTTGGGAAAGATGCTGCTGTACTAGGGACATGAAGAGGACAAGGCCCCCCATACTCAAGGAGTTGCACTGATGTTCTCTAAAACAGCTCAGAGAGCGCTTATTGGATGGGAAGCTCATGGCCCAAGATTCATCACAGCACCCTTCAGAACCAAGAAGATCAACACGAATGTAATACAGTGCTATGCATCTACAATTACAGCGAGGAAACTGACAAGGACCAGTTCTATGTCAGACTGCAGTCCATCATAGAAAAGTACCCAGAGAGAAATATCACCGTCCTGATGGGGGACTTTAACACCAAAATCGAAAAGGACAACACTGGATATAAGACCATTATGGAAAACCATGGACTGGGGGACATGAACGAGAACAGTGAACCACTGGCAGACCTATGTGCACTCAACAACTTTGTCATCAGTGGCAGTGTTCTTCCCCACAAGAACATCCACAAGGCCACCTGGGTTTCACCACATCACAACAGAAAACCAGTTTGACCACATCTGCATCAACAAGAAATTCAGAAGATCCATGCAGGATGTGAGGGTAAGAGAGAAGAGCAGATGTGGCTTCAGACCACCACCTTGTTAGGCCCAACAGATGCACTTGACTTTTGACCAGTAAGGATCATCTTGTATTTCTTCCAGATACCTGCCTGTACAATTGTTTGGATGCACACAACAGATACATGATTTCTGACCAATACGAATCATCTTTAGTCCCTTAAAGTAACCTGTCTCCCTAATAGTCTTACTGTGCTGATGGATCATCTGTGTCTCACCAGGTTATATGCCAAAATGACTCATACACACATCACATGCAAGAATCTCTAACTGGTGTCCATCATCTGATGTCTTTTCAAGCTACATGACATGTAAAAGGCTTTAACTCTTGCCAGTTCAGACATTTGATGCTAGGCGTTTAGCAGAACTCTGTCACGATTGTTTACTGATTACTAACTGAAAGTAACCGAGTATGCAAATATTCTATGTATTAAAGGCAGGTAAATGTCTTGATTTCGAATAATTAGAAAAAAGCAGTATCTGTCTACAAAAAATGTAATTTTTGAAACAGTAACAATGGAAAAATACTGAGAGTGCGGCATCAAATGTATACATTTGAAAACCAGAGGAGTCAACTGATTAAGAGTAAATTATTTATCGCCTCTCTTCAGTCATACAGTCACATGAGTATCAGCAGGCACGCCAACCAAGAATAGTCAGTTGACGCACAGGCAAACCAAGATAGGACAGTAGATTCAACACACAAAATAATTAAAGATTTCATACGCAGTAATTGCAAAATCGACAAATAGTTGATAATAACTATCAGTGAAGGTTATATATTTGTATATTTTTCATTTATTTGAACATCAAATAACTAGTTTGAGGGGTGAGTATAAAATCCTTTTTTCATCCTCACTCGTTCCCTGCTTGCTACATGGCCGCCATCATGTATGTGCATGCGTGGGCCCAGTACCCGATAGGCTTAGCCCTATTTTTAATGACAGAAGCTCACACACCAGTAGCCCCCGATTTTACCCAAATTTATACTCAACAACAGAGGTGTGACCCAGCAGAGACTGGTAAATCCCATTCCCTCGTGTAGTCAGCAAGAGACTGATAAAATATCAGCAGAGACTGAACACTGAAAGTCAGCAGAGACTGACGCAATGGCCGAAGAGAACCCTGAGCAGCAAGAGGCTGCAACAGTGGCGTTCGCGGATCTGCAGTCACTTGAAGCAAAAATGTCTGGCTGGTTTGACAAGACTTGAAGCCATGCTGCAGTGAATCGCTGGCCAAAGCCTTTCGAGTGAACAAAAGCCCAACAGTGCAAGAAAGCAAGCTTTGTCACCAGACAGTTCAGATTCAGACGACGGAGAAAAGTGCGACTCTGAAAACCATCACAAAGGGAAAAAGTTGCACACAAAAAGCACAATGGCATTGTCAGAGTCGGAATCTGAAAGGGGAGGTAGTAGACGACACACTCTCAGCAGACGGTTCTGACGAAGATTTGCTAGGGGAAACAGATAAAGATCTTGACGATAGTGAGGAGTCAGCACCACCACAGTCTCTTCCTAGCACAAATCATCAACAAACGCTTCCAGTCTGGTTTGTCAGAGGACAAATTAAAAGACAGGCTGGTAAGTATCAAAGGCCAGAAAATTGTTAAGCGCTGATAGTGCCACGAGTCAACACTGAAATTTGGCAGAGGCCAGAACAGCTGACATCAAAAACCCGCATGTGCAAAAAGCACTGACAGAAGCAGCAATAGCCTTGACAGACAGCACACACACAATACTCAGGGCACAACGCATCACTGACTCACAGACATCCAAGAAAATGAAAACAGCTATCAAAAAGAACCCAGGCAGCCTTGCTCTCTTGGGTCATGCATCACATCAGCTATCACTCAGACGCAGACAGGCCATTCGCTCACATTTGCACCCCACTATCACTGACATCTGATCTGCAATGATTCTGTGCCAGTCACAAATGGTTGTTTAGAGACAACCTGGCTGCTTCACTCAAAGAAATTAAAGAAATGGACAGGTTGGGAAATACTCTTGCTGCTGGGGGGGGGAAACAATATAGAACATCTACAAACCAGCACTACAGAAGCAGCAACCACTTTTTAGGACAGAGAAACGCCCGGCCCTGGTATCGACACAGAGGCAGCCAGGCCAGTCATGTGAGTTACAGGCACAAAGGGCGCAGCCATGAGAGCTCGCTCGCACAACACAGCCAACAAGAGGAACTGGCAAGCTTAGCTCCGCCCACTCAGACAGCCAGCGATGTGGTGAGTGCTTACTATCACAGTCTCCCACAGCTAAGGGCAGAATTAGAGACAGAGATGCATACGTTTGAAGGGGGCAGGCTCCAATATTTTCTTCCCATATGGGAATCACTTACAACAGACCAAGAAATCTTACAGCTGATAAGAGGAGCCACACTGGAATTTGAAGAGAACACTCTGTTATCCCCTCACACTTGTTCTAGTAGTACACAACCTGGCTTGAACCAGGCAGAAATAAATATCATAGACAGTGAGGCGAATAAACTCGGATCAAAAGGAGTTATATCCGCTTGTACACCTGTACACTATCAACACGTGTCACCTGTGTTTACAAGACCAAAAAAGGATGGGTCACGCCGCATGATTCTGAATTTGAAAAAAAATTGAATCAAGATATTACTTATCACCATTTCAAAATGGATACTTTGCATGTTGCACTGAAGTTAGTGACACCTTTTTGTTTCATGGCTTCTATCAACCTAAAGGATGTCTATTTACTCCATCCCCATTGCAGAAGCACATAAGAAGCATCTCAGATTGTGATGGAGAGGCCCACTCTGGGAATATAACTGCATGCTAAATGGTCTGTATGGATCATCTTGTGTGTCTTCAGGTCACCTGCCTGTGTAAAAGTCTTACTGCACACATCACATGCAAATGATTTCTAACCTGTATGGATAATCTTGTGTCTCTTCAAATTACCTGCCTGTGTAAAAGTTTTACAGCACACATCACATGAAAATGGTTTCTGACCTCTATGGATCATCTTGTGTCTCTTCAAGTTACTTGCCTGTGTAAAAGTTTTACAGCACACATCACATGAAAATGGTTTCTGACCTCTATGGATCATCTTGTGTGCTTTCAGATTATCAGCCCGTGTAAAAGTCTTACTGCACACATCACATGAAAATGATTTCTGGCCAGTATGGACAATTTTGTGCGTCTCCAAACTACCTGCCTGTGTAAAAGTCTTACTGCACACATCACATGAAAACGATTTCTGCCTAGCATGGATCTTTTTTGTGTGTCTTCAGGTTACATGCCAGCGTAAAAGCCTTACTGCACACATCACATGAAAATGGTTTCCGAGCTGTATGGATCATCTTGTGTCTCGTCAGCTGACCTTCCCGTACAAAAGTCTTACTGCAAACATCACATGAAAACAATTTCTGCCTAGCATGGATCTTTTTTGTGTGTCTTCAGGTTACATGCCAGCGTAAAAGCCTTACTGCACACATCACATGAAAATAATTTCTGACCTGTATGGATCATCTTGTGTCTCTTCAAGTGACCTGACAGTGTAAAAGTCTTACTGCACACATCACATGAAAATGGTTTCTGACCTGTGTGGATCATCTTGTGTGTCTTCAAAGCATGTGCCAATGTAAAAGTCTTACTGCACACATCACATGAAAATGGTTTCTGTCCTGTTGGATCATCTTGTGTCTCATCAGGTGACCTACCCGTACAAAAGTCTTACTGCACACATCACATGAAAATAATTTCTGCCCAGTATGGATCATTTTGTGTGTTTTCAGGTTACATGCCAGTGTAAAAGTCTTACTGCACACATCACATGAAAATGGTTTCCGAGCTGTATGGATCATCTTGTGTGTCTTCAGCTGATCTGCCCGTACAAAAGTCTTACAGCACACATCACATGAAAATAATTTCTGCCCAGTATGGATCACTTTGTGTATTTTCAGGTTACATGCCATTGTAAAAGTCTTACTGCACACATCACATGAAAATGGTTTCTGAGCTGTATGGATCATCTTGTGTGTCTTCAGATTATCTGCCCGTGTAAAACTCTTACTGCACACATCACATGAAAATGATTTCTGACCAGTATGGATCACTTTGTGTTTCTTCAGAGTATCTACCCGTCTGAAAATCTTACTGCACACATCACATGAAAATTTCTGATCAGTATGGATCACCTTGTGTCTCTTCAGATTCTCTGCCCATATGAAAGTCTTACTGCACACATCACACGAAAATTTCTGATCAGTATGGATCACCTTTTTGTGTCTCTTCAGATTACTTTCACAAGTATAAGTCTTACCACACACCCCACATGAAATAATTTCTGAGAAGTATGAAGCACCTTGTGTTTCTTCAAATAATATGCCTGTAAAAAAATCTTACCGCACACATTACATGAAAATAATTTCTTATCATTGTGGATCATCTTGTGGTGCGTTTCCAGATTACGTGCTCTTGTGAAAGTCTTACCACACACATCACAAGCAAATGGTATCTGTCCAGTATGAATCATCTTGTGTTTTTTTCAGGTAACCTGCCTGTGTAAAAGATTTACCACACACATCACATATAAATGATTTTTGACCTGTGTAAGTCATCTTGTGTCTCTTCAGGTCACCTGTTGGTGTAAAAGCCTTACTGCTTGTGTCACAAACCAGTGACTCCCGACCAGTATGAATCATCTTGTGCACATTCTGGTTACCTTCCTGTGTAAAAGATCTACTGCACATATTCTGACCTGTATGGATCATCTTGTGCATCTTCAGATTACCTTCCTGTGTAAATGTCTTACTGCACACATCACATGAAAATGGTTTCTGACCTGTATGGATCATCTTGTGCATCTTCAGATCAACTTCCTGTGTAAATGTCTTACTGCACACATCACATGAAAATGGTTTCTGACCTGTATGGATCATCTTGTGCGTCTTCAGGTTACATGCCAGCGTAAAAGTCTTACTGCACACATCACATGAAAATGGTTTCTGACCTGTATGGATCATCTTGTGCGTCTTCAGATTACCAGCCTGTGTAAAAGATGTACTGCACACATCACAAGTGAACAGTTTTTTTTTCTTTCTTGGTTTCACCTTGATCTTTCCTACTGATGTCACAGTTGTACTGAACACACCACAAACCACTGGTTTCTGAGCTGACCCTGATGCTTGACAAGTGGTAGACACAGGTTTGTCATCATCTTCCTGTTTTAACAGAAATATTACTACATTATCAGTGTCATAATCATATTACACCACTACCACCAATAAACTGACCAGTTCATAAACATCGCTCATATCCTTTTATCAAACAGTCTTGTCAAAAATCAACAAGGTAACACACAAAGAAAACGAAAAGACAGCAAGCCAGTATCTTTCACTGGATTGATGTGAATGGATCAAAGCTTCATGGATATCAGTAAAACTGATAAATGGGTTAAATGAGCTGCTAGTTTCAGCTCTCAAAGTGAGTGATAATATTCAAACCCCAGCGGACTACAGAGGGTGCGCGAGTGAAGCAAGGGAAAGGGGGGTTAGGAAGGGTGGGGGATGGGAAGAGGGAGTGGAGGAGGAAGGAGCAGAGGAGGCATAGAAGGGAGCTCTGTTACCGCACAAAATGTCACCATTGCACAAAATGTCACAGTGACATTTTGTGCAGTTATTCACCACGCAAATTGTCATAATTTGCACAAATTTGCACACAATGTCACAACAGTGACAAGTTGTGCATCCGTGTGCCTTTTTCTTAAAAATCACTTCAGCACAAATTGTCACCCACTCTCTCTTATCTGTGTGTGGTGTGTGGATGGATGGGGGATATATATATGATGATGTCCACATGTTTTTGTTTTTGTTTTTTTCATTTTTCAATTTGGCTTGCAATTCATAATTTTGTTTTATATAATACTATATACTTTTAGTCTGTATTCACTGCACATGTTTACGAGGTGACAAACCAGACAAGATGGCCCATGTTGGTCGATGAGGCTAATAGAAACAACATGACTTGTCTTGATTCGCATGCTCATCTCTTTTGCACTTTGTTAGTTTTGAGCAATTGTTTTTATATATACATCCGTACTATGCATAATATGTATGTAATTTTCACATTTGTTTATAATTGTCCATTTTTTCTTATACAAGTTTTTAGACACACTTTGCTGTTTTCTCTATTTGGAGAGCACGGGATTTTCTTTATTCTTCTGGCAGGGGAGCAGGTCAGGTTCTTCTTCTTCTCTCCTCCTCTTCCTCCATTTTTTTTTTTTTTTTTTTTGTCTTCTTCACATTCTCTCTCTCTCTCTCTGGATTTATTATGTCATTATTTGTCTATGTTGTCTCTGGTGTCTTTCCCTCTATCTCTTTTTTTGTTTGTTTTTACCTTCGGCTTATGAGGTGTGTATACATTTTTATTGGCTTGTCTACCTGTCTGTGTCGTTGTACACAGCATCTCTCAGTTGCTTGTGGACAAAACTGCAGATATTTCATGGATAGGTTCCATATGACCATGGGGTGGTCGTAACATGAAACATGCAATCCTTCAGTACACTCAGTGATACACACCAACATGCACTGATTTGCACGCATACAAACACTCGCATGCATGCAGTCAGAGAGTAATAATAATAGTAATATACTACACCATGTCTAAACATAGTATGGACGAAAGTATTCTAACTGTAGTGCTTCTGGAAGAGAAATGTTTTACACACACACACACACACACACACACACACACACACACAACACAAAACAAAAACAAAAAAACAAAAAACAAAATGGACATGAACGAACGAACTTAATAGTCTGCTCGTTTTTTCTTGAAAGCGGTGGACTAACAAGACCGACAGAGGTTGTGACATTTTGTGCAAGGCTGAATTCGAAAATGGGGTATATAGTTGCACAATTGTCACAACTGCGAGTTGTGACACTTTGTGCAGTCCTTCACTGCACAAAATGTCACAAATGGCACAAAATGTCACAATTGTGACATTTTGTGCAATGGTGACATTTTGTGCAGTAGTACAGAGCTCCCCTTTTTCCCCCTGCCCCTTCCCCCGCTTCAGCAGGAACTGAATTCCTTGATTGTTTAAACCCATTTTGGTCACCTCTCCTGCATAGAAAAACTTACCGAACCTGTGTACCTCAAAACTGAACCGCTAGTATTCCATGGAGTAAATTTCAATATTCCATGACAAAAAAAAAAGAGTATTTTTCTTACCTTGAACTTTAATGGATCTTATTTCACAATTCTTGCAACAAACTCACTGCGCTGTGCTCACACTCAAACACTCACACCAACTAGCATAAGTGCACTGCACACACACAGGGCACATAAATAGTTGACCATCTCATTAAAAAAAAACAATAATAATATTATAATGCCCTCCTTCCTTTCACCATCTTCCCCCCCCCCCCCCCCCTTCAATGTGGTGACAACTCTGGGGCCGTACATACATGTCGTCGGTAAACTTACTTCTACAACGAGATAACCTCCTGGGTACAAACTTTGTGGGTTCAGCGCAATCTACTTTCGTACCTGTATTCTTTGGGTTTTGTCTCGGTTTCTACCTGCAAAGTGTCCAGAACGCAAAGGGTGAAGGTCAGATAAAAAGAGGGATTCCCTTCTTCTGTGCATGTCTTGAATAACCCCCAACCTTCTGCGCATGCCCACAAACACGCTGACACAGACACACACAAAGACTGAAAAAGCAGCTGAACTAAAACAAGTGGGATAAAACTATATAAAAGGCCATAAACATGATGAAGTCACGCTCACACACACACATAGTGACATACACACACTGACACAAAGTAACAGTGACACACAAAGGCACAAAGACTGATTTAGCCTACACACACACACACACACACACACACACACACACCAAGAGCTAAGCCAGCTATCGTAGCAGACGAACTTGGGAGCTACAGACACACTTGTAGAGCAGGGGGTCGAGTTCCGTGTCTCAGTCTGTGCAAATCAAATTCAATCTCTTCTCGGAGAGTGTCTGTCAGCTGGAAGACGTTGTGACGATGAAATCTTAACTTAGCGTGAAGTTCATGAACACTGAACGTGTCCAATGGCTTTGTTTTGATCTAACCCACGGCGGACTCCTGCCTTCTCCTCGTTGTAGCTTTTTCTCTCGCCCGTCACCCACTGCAAACCGTGACGTTAATTCGGTTAAAGGTTACTCTCGTCATATAGATCCCCAAGTAACGGCCCTTCAAGCTTACAACAAGGTAGGGAGGCCACTTCCCCATCACCCACGATATGTATGTACGGCCCCTGATGTGGCCTTAGCAGTCGCTGGGCTATAAGCAACATTACCTTGCAACCACCACCACCACCCCACCCACACAAAAACACAGAGTGACAGACAGTCACACACATGTATACCTTTCATACAGTTTTTTCATTCCATCTCTTTCTTCTCTTTGTACTGCCACCCCCCCCCCCCCCCCCCCCCCCCCCAACACCCCCTCGCCTCATTTTTTGGGGTAGGGGTATGGGCGGGGGGGGGTGGTGGTGGTGGAGCTAATTAACAGAAGTGAAAGTGACAGAGACACCTTGAGCAATTATCTGTCACTAGGATACATCTTCTTGAATAGGGAACAAAACGACCGGTCGCTGACAGGGACAGATTCGCGTCAGCCACTAGCCTACACATCATGATCATCATCTGTGTTTGTCACCTGCTGCTTCAGGTCCCCCCAAGACTTTGCCTTGGCCCTATTCAATGCTTGTTTAATTGAAGGTGTTCTTTTCATCACTTCTGATAGTTTTTCAGGTGATTTTTGAAAAACACGCTTTATGCAGTCATTGTGCCCTCCATGAGCCCAACTAAAACCTGTTTCGCACAAAGTGCACCATACGACAGTTGGACCTTTTTTCAGTTCAGGACTATGCACTTCCAAGTTTGCGTGGTATGCATTCAGGAAAGTTTGCTCCCTCATTTTGGCAACATTCTTTTCAGCATCTACCTCTTCATTACTCTCACGAATATGTAATTTTACTGGTGGCTGCATTCTCTTAGTGAATACATGTGTCAGTCGCTCATTTAGTCACTATGAAAGATGGCCGACCATGGTGTAAGCGAGGACGTGCCAACTGGAACAAGGGACAATAACTCGCGTCTTCAAACAGGAAAATAGTACTTTTTTTTTGTTTCTTTTTTTTTTTAGCCAATATTGTCGATTTTCATATTTTTTCGTACTTGGTGTATTATTGTATTTGCCAGTCAAATCTCGTAAAATACACTAAAAAAAAATCGTAGCATAGACAGGTCTGACTTGCCTGCAGCACACTTTCCCTACACCAACTGTTCTATCAAATGGACAAAAGCAATACTCACCACAGGCATCATGCATAGAAAAGTATTTAGCTTATTTGACAAGCTCAGGAAAGACAAGGACTAAGTGTCTAACCTACAGACACATTACATATATTCCTGTGATCTTGTAACACAAATGGGAGGGGAAGGAAATTTTGAGTTGGGGGATGGGAGAGGGAGACCATGGATTTCTTGCAATACTATGAATAAAAGTGACTTTCCCGCCTACTCTGCACTGAAACAGTTTTGCTGAAGTCAAAGTTTTCAGGATCCAAAATATTGTTGCTGTGTTTACTTACTGTGTAAACAAAGTCACATAAACATCATAATCTGCATCATAGTTATGAACTGAGAAGAAAAAAAAATCTTTGGAAAAAGGTACAGAACTTTTTATCCGTCTTTTGTTTTTTATCATTCTCTGGCTAATCAAGACGGCTTCAGAGTTTCTTTTTTGTTTCAATCACTATACAGGTGACTGTTTTTTGAGTGAACAGTACAAGCACAGGTGCCAGCCACACTCACTTTGGGGCAAACAGGATATTCACTGCCATCACCATCATTCAGCCACTGCCACCACCATTTGTTCCTGATTTGGTCCTCCATGGCTGTGACCACATCTTCTCTTTATTAAAGAAAGCCATGATTCCTACACTGTCACAACACCTCGCAGAATTTCACTTTCAGGAACAGGCCCTACAGAAATAGTAAACATGGTGGAGGAGCACTGATTACTTCTGTTTAGAGATAGAAAACTCAAATCAAACGCAAATTTGAAACTGATAGCATTTGAGGGGGGGGGGGGGGGGGGGGGGGGGGGTTAGGAAGAAAGGAGAGGGTAAAGGGAGTAGGAAGCAATGAGGTGGGGAGGGGGCATTGCTTTTTATTGTTTTATTTTCATCATATTTGTTTTTTGTTTGGGGGGACTTCAACTGATGGAAGCTCCATCTAGAAAATCAACTTGAACAATTAAATTTTCACAATTACTAGTCCAAAATAAGTTCTATTGAAATGGAGACAATAGTTTTACAAACCTGTCCATCAGCTGCTGTGTCTGCTCCTGTCCTCATCTGTCCTTGTCATGGATTCAGATCTGACGGTATCACATGTCACCATCACCATGACATCTGTTGGTGCTTCTGTCCACACATCGCCTATGAGGCTTGCTGTGACAGTATCATTCTTGACAACAACACAACTGATGTTTGATGTGACTGGTTCATTCTTGATGACGTCACAGCTGAAGTTTGATGTGACTGGGTCATTCTTGATGACATCACAGCTGAAGTTTGATGTGACTGGGTCAGTCTTCATGACATCACAGCTGAAGTTTGATGTGACTGGGTCAGTCTTCATGACATCACAGCTGAAGTTTGATGTGACTGGGTCAGTCTTGATGACTTCACTACTGATGTTTGATGTGACTGGGTCATTCTTGATGACATCACAGCTGATGTTTGTTGTGACTGGTTCAGTCTTCATGACCTCACTGCTGATGTTTGATGTGACTGGTTCAGTCTTGATGACATCACAGCTGACGTTTGATGTCACCGGTTCAGTCTTCATGACATCACTGATGATGTTTGATGTGACTGGTTCAGTCTTCATGACATCACTGCTGATGTTTTGTTGTGACTGGTTCAGTCTTCATGACATCACTGCTGATGTTTGATGTCACCGGTTCAGTCTTCATGACATCACTGCTGATGTTTGATGTGACTGGTTCAGTCTTGATGACATCAATGCTGATGTTTGATGTGACTGGTTCAGTCTTGATGACATCACTGTCAACATTAGCTGTGGTTGTTTCGGATTTAATGGCACAAACAGATTCAATCTTAACATCAGTTATGGTGGTATCAGTAGTACAGCATGACTGAGTAAAAACAGCAGTACGCTCATCCTTCACATCTGATGCTTCACTGCAAGGTTTTATTTCATGGTGTTCAAAATTCTTTGCTATCCAGGAATCTGCCGATACAGAGGAGCCCTGCAAACAAATGCAAGATTGAAGACTGATGTCTGCCTTCCTTTCCGGGTAGTCTGCTATCTGGAACTGGTGAAGGAGATCCCTCTTCACATCAGCATCAACTGGTTCAGCTTTAATACCTTGACCATGATCTGTCTGTCCGTCTGCTTCAGACTTGGTGAGGGTAGCTGATGGACTCTGAGGGAGATTCTGACAGGTTGTGTCATGAAGTGTTTTGGCTGTGATCTCAGGATTCATTTCAGACCAGTCATAAATATAGTCTGAAACAGGCAAAGCATTGATTGTCTGTGGTAATAATAATAAACTTTACTATTGCTGAAATCCAAAATCATAATCACTATACTCATTAAACTCCTTTGTTGTAAACAACTGAACGCCAATCTTCACATGTGCCATTGTAAATAAAATATAAACCAAGAAAAAAAAAAAAAAGCAAGTACCAGAACCTCTGCAATATGATACATTGTGTAAAAGACAAAGAAACCACCAGATCAAATCATGTTGCTTTAAGCCTTGTCGACCACATAAGCCACATCAGGGCTAAAACATTATGAAAACAAAATTTCAACAACAACAACAAAAAAAAACAGAACACAGTGCGACGACAATTATAACACAAACTTAAAATTCAATACCATGCATTTCTATATATCAAATGACCTGCAAAAAAGAGTCTGTCACACTCAAAATTAAAACCAAATCATCTCAAAAACACTGATTTCCTTCAAACACTCAACAATGCCTTGTATGTCTGAGGATGGGTGGATTCTCTGCAAAAAGAAGCAAGATCAAAGATTTCTGGTATGAAAAAGGTTCAGTGAGGCTTATCTGGAAATTTCCACAAGGCAGACACAACTCCTAAATCAAGACCTGCATTCTGTACATGAGGCTGCATATAAAGTCCAAACGGAGGAATACTAAAGGGATTTTTTTCAAATTTACGTTGAACCCGAAGATTTTTTTTTTTTTTATGTCATAACCAGTGTTTTCCAGTTCAGAGTTACAATCTGAGATAGTAATTCAAGGATAGTTTCAGCCTGCAGTTGGATAATGAGGGTGAACCTGCCTCTGCATACAGGCTGTAAACAGGGGTGGTGCGGAATGCTCCAAGGCAGAGATGAAGCCCTTGATGATGAATGGGATCCAAGAGTTTCAGATAAAAGGGTCTCACAGAGCCATACACAACATAATGATAGTCCAGTTTAGAAAGGACCATGGCTCCGCAGAGGTGCAGCAAAGTTTTCTTATCAGTGCCCCAGTCAGTATGTGCAACAACCCACACAATGTTCAGAGCTTTCTGGCAAGAAGTTTTTAAGTGTCCAATCTGACAAAGAAAGTTGAGCTTCTGGTCGAAAATAACTCTCAGAAATTTGGTCTCTTTTTCAGAGAGGAGATTTATCTAATTGAGGTTCAGGATCAGCAAACAACTTTCAAAATTTATGAAAGTGAATGTACTGTGTCTTGGTAACAGAAAAGGTAAAGCCGTTTTCTTCTGCCCGCTGGTGTATTTTATCTACACAAAGCTGGAGCCTGTGCTGAACACTAGGCCTAGAGGGGCAAAATCATCTACAAACAATGAGCAGTTAGAATCCTGCTGAACTGAAGTAACAATGTTGTTGATTTATATGCTAAAGATGGCAGGAGACACCCAACTTCTCATGAACACCAGAAAAAGTAGTGCCAACCCAAACTTGAAAGCGTCATTCTGCCAAAAATGTTTCACTAAAAAGTGGAAGAGGATAAAAAAAAAAAAAAAAAAAAAAAAAAAAAAAAACAAAGAAAGCACCAAACTCAAAACAAAAACAACATCAATAACAATGATGATGATGACGATGAGGAGGAGGAGGGATGAGGAGGATGGTAATACTAATAATACTGATTATAACAAATAAAAATGAGAGATGATAATAAATACAGTATTTCTTAAGTGCTTTCAATTCTGATGTCTGAAAGCACTTCACAATGACAAGGCCAAACCTTGTATAGGTGAACTCAGACACAAAAAACATGAACATGCATGTCTTTTGCTCCCCACCCTTCCCCACTCTCAATTCCACTCCACCTTCCTCCACACACAAACATACTGATACTATCCATCTCTATTCCTCTTTACCTCGTCATAATCACCCAGCAAAGTGCCATGGTTAATCACTCTAAGCTCAACGTTAACCAGTAATTTGCCACAGTAAGAACAGGCAGAGCTTGCCACAGGTAAAGTTTGAATTAATAGGTGAGAGGGCATATACATGTGAGAATGAGAGAGAGAGAGAGAGAGTGTGTGTGTGTGTGTGTGTGCGAGTGTGTGTCCGTGTGTGCATGCGTGTATGTGTGTCTGTCTATGTGTGCAGTAATTGCACAGATTATCACAGAAAACAAGTCTGAGTTAAAAGGTATGAGGGTGTAGGTATGCGAGTGTGTGTGTGTGTGTGTGTGTGTGTGTGTGTGTGTGTGTGTGTCGCTCTGCTATGAATTATGTACTTCAGATAATTAGAATAAAAGAATAAATCTCCTTTAAAATCATAAAAGCAATATGATTATTCGTTCAAACCAACGAAACTAGTGTTACCTGCAAATTGATGCTAAAGGTTAAAGATAATGCCACCAAACAACATAATTACCTTTTTCTGCCAAAAAAATACAAAATGCATTTTATTTGTGAAGGACACATTCTAACAACATGCAAACCATTTTGTTTCTTGTAAAGGTGTTTTAAACCCAGGCTAAAAAACACACATGGAATGATAGATATTGTGAAACAAAATCATGTCCTATTTGTTTAAAATGAATCAAGTCTGCATGTTTCAACTGAATAAGTCTATAAAAACTTAAAATAAAAATACACAAGCACAAAAATAAAAATTTCAAACAAATCTAAAAGTCAAAAAGTATGGTTTACTATTACAAAATTTTTCAATGCAAAATGGAAACAAAATAATGCTCAGTCAGTGGCTTATTTGCCTTTTTCATGTGTGTTTTTTGGGGTTTTTTTTTTTGTATTCTAAATAGCTCTGAAAGCAAACACTGATAAACAAAATACGGTATCTGGAATTAAACAAATATTCAAAGTGTACTTGCCTCTTTTTAACAAACTTACAAAGGCTATCATTTTATCAGTACTGCTGTTCGACAGTCATTTTGAGAAATTATGTCAATTTTTGCACTTCAACCGTGGTTCAGAATTCAAACAAAATCATGTTGCTTTATTATATGCACTACAAACAACTGCAGACATTTTCTCAAATTTCTAAATCTGATGGCTTGTCAAACACTAAGATCTTGGTCTTTTTTCAATGTTTGCACATTTTTATCTGTATCAGTCTGCAATTTCACAAACAAATCACTGCAGCTTCGTTACAAACTTCAAAACCACAAAGTTACAAGAGTTCACAACTTGACCAAAGTATTTCCCCAAAATGAAATCGTTTTCAACACATAGACACAAAGTCATGAGAAAAAAAGCTCCATGACTACTGACTTCCTCAAAAGTATGATAGTGATATAAAGCTGTATCTGCTGCCTACAAAACTTTGGCATTGCAATTTGCACCAGCTGATCAACTATCCTATCAAATTCATTTCCACTCTGAATTCAGAGAACTTTGTACCAAAATTTGTCAGATCATTGCTGATTCCAGCTGATGGCTGAAGTATGTGATGCCTACATGACTTGTGCTTCTGATCTGAATAAAGGGAACTCCGGCAGTACATTTCTGCGTGGAGCCAAATGTTCCAAGCTCCCTACCTGGGATTAAGTAGACTGTATTCCACCTCTTGCAGTACACACCAACAAGCATCCTGTCAAATCTGGATTAACCTCAAGTTATAAGATATTACTGAATATACAATATACAGTCACAAAAACATTTAACAACACCACAAAACTCTGGAGACAGACATAGTAGAAAACCAACATACAATGTGCAAGTAGGAACACATAGAAGTTAGAATACTACTAAATCTGCAATGAAAACACATTGTACAATCAAGAAAATAGCTAACACCACCAAACCGTGAAGTCAGACATGGAACGTGAAGCTGGAGAAACCATATTCTGCTGGCAGTATCATGTCCGTTAAAAAAAAAAAAAAAAAAAAAAACTAATTTTGAAATAGACTTAATACGTACCAACAGCAGCATTATACAACAGTGAATATGGTGGATGCAGAATTTATATAGGGTGATGGATGACAATGGTAAATTCTACCTAGGGATGGTGGACATGGAAGGTGCGTTTTCTGCTTAACACCATTTTTCTTTCCTCTAGTGGGAGTCACACTGACAGAGAGTGAAGAGGTGGGTTTGGGGTGTACAGGTAATCTTTCATAATGACTGTACATCATATCTTGGTCTCAATACGCAGGAATCGTCTGCACACTATGTGTTGTTCCAGTATCCTGGCATTTAGGTACAGTAAGACACAAGGAATCTTCCGGACATTACACCAGTTCAAAATATCCACCCATCTGATTGTCCATGACAGCTAAATCTCGAGCTGGACAAGTGCAGATTCTGTCTCCACTGGGTGACCAACTTTTTATGGTGTCAGTGACTGAAAAGTAAGCTTCAGTGTAGACCACTCACGCTTCTGTCTTTCCCCTTTTCACTTTCACACACCTTTACCATGTATACAACTATATCCACCTCTTGCCACCATTGACCCTACTCCCCCTACCCCCTCCCATTTTTCCTTTCCCTCCCCCTCACCCCTTCTGACTATCTGATAAATTTCTATAAGAATGTGTGCGTGATGAAGAGGGAGAGGGAAACTCAGACAGAAAAGAAACACAAAGCTGGTATTTCATGACTGTAATTCATTCCAGGAATGTGTGATTGGTGGGAACATGACAGTTATTTTCCTTTTCTTCTACAGTCATGAACACAATCAGAAACATTTTTATTACTGTTTACAACCTGGTAAATTAATCAATTATTTCATGATATCTTTCCCTCTGTAAAGTCTTAATCACATGTGCGCGGAACACACCATTATTGAATTATATCTGCTGATATATCACTGCAGCACAGAAAGTTACTTAAAATTATTAACTGTTTCTTTACTCAGCAAGGCAAGCAAGGATTAGGTGGACATGAAGATTTTCTTATCTACATGACTCCAGAACAATCAAAAATGATGTGGGAGTTTCTATTCCTGTACATATGTCCTTACTGCTATCAATGACTACACAAAGAATCCTTCACACAATCCTTTCTGTGCCTTGGTATCATTGCGCTGTCAAACACGGGGAACTTTCTACACATTGTGTAATGGCCCTGAACAAGTTGTGGTTCACCTTAGTTGAATATTCCGTACACTGTGTTCAAATATCTTTGCACCAGTCTGCTATTGACTTGAACGTGTTATGCGATATACGTGTACCTGCGCAGTATGTGTACTACGCAATTTTTTGGCGTGTTCATGAACTGCACAACCTCATTGCAGAATTCATGACCTCTGCAACGAGGTTGCGCAGTTCATGAAACATGCAAAATAGCATTGCCCAGTGCATGAACTACGCACAGGGAGCAAACTCAGTTGTAACCTCAATTCGCAGATTGCGTATTTCATGAACTACGCAAACAAGCTCAGTCTGTATGTCCACACAGGAATGATGAATAGTAAAGGCAGAGCAGAGAAGAAAAAAATAGACCAATATGTCATGAAGTCATCTGAACAGTTATCATTACTCACATAACTGTTTTTGATGCCGACTGACAGCAAGAAAGTCTAAACGTCTTCAACTGATTATCTGTATCCGAAGAAGCATGGATGCTACTGCTAGTGATTCCGCTCGAGGCCTGTGGTCTGATGACTTTGAAAAAAAAGTTCTCGAGATTTTACGAAGGCCTCTCACTGGTGAGAAAGAAGACCCGGAAGTATTATCCAGAATACCTTTGCTATTATGTCCATTGCTAGACTGGATGTCACAGGACATGACAGGACAAAATGACGTTACAAGGCAGGGTGGACAGAGAGACAACAGGGTGCTGCTGGTGCAGAGAGTGGAGTGATAGCAGAAGACAACATGGACGCAACAGACAATGATGCGAGTCAGGGTGACACAAAAGAAAATGATGAGAGTCAGGGTGACCATTTTCAGAGTATCAGAGCGGCTGCAGCACAGGGTTTAGAAAGACAAGTGGAAAAAATGCTAGACCAATCAGAAGCGAAAATGAAGGCGCTTGATGCTGGCAATACTGTTCTCATACTAGTTTCTGAATTTGATCGTGGGTGGGGGGATCCACCCAACTTGATTGGTGTTGTCATGGAAAAGAGTCTGATAGAGGCATCAAGGTAGGAACAAAAGCTGGAGTCTTATCTGGATTATTTACCAGAAATCAAAAAACTAAAATGACAAAATTAAAAGAAACTTACAATCGACATGGTTCCAAAACATGAAGAAAATGTCCATCAGAACAGCTGTGCACCTACTCACGGTGGGTAAGGGTAAGGGTAAAGTAAGATGCTCTTGCAAGATAGGATGCCTTAAAATAAGGTGCAAATGTTTCAAGAACAAGAGCGACTGCACCAGTGCATGCCACCCCGAATTACTTGCAAAAACATTCCGCAGTAGAGCTTCCTTTCCTCAGTGAAATATAATTATGTTTTCTTCAACTTCCTTTCTTCGCATTATTGTTGTCAATGTCTTCCTGCTTGAGGATTTTCTTTAAAAAAAATTCTACTCTTTGAATATCGTTTCACTGGCATCTGAACGTGGAACCCGGAGTTCTCAAAATTTTTCCCTGGACACACATATGACTGTATGCTTCGTCGCAAATTATGAATATCTTTTGTATGGCATTTGTGGGTTCGTTTTGTGTGTGTGTGTGTGTGTGTGTGTGTGTGTGTGTGTGTGTGTGTGTGTTATTTGGGGTATGTTGCATTAATTTGCAATTAATTTTGTGATCATAATAATTTTTTTCCTTCTCTGCGCTGTTTCATACTTTACTGTTCATCATTCTGTGAATTGTGAATTCATGTCAATGAAGAATTTTATACAGTCAGTTATGAATCTGTTCGTCATACGCACCCACATACACAGACTGAGCTTGAGGTTACAACCGAGTTTGCACCGTGCGCGTAGTTCATGTACTGGGCAATGCTGTTTTGCGTGTTTCATGAACTGCGCAACCTCGTTGCACAGTTCATGAATGTTGCAACAAGGTTGCACAGTTCATGACACACGCCAAATATTGTGTGGTACACGTACTGCACAGGTACACGTATATCCCGTAACAAATGCAAAGAAATATTTTTTCATGTGTGTCTTCTAATGCAATGCATCAAACAGTAAAACACACAGCATTGTTCATATTATGTGTTTACTTATATCATGCCATCATGCCCTGTAAATACCCAGTAATCTTCTACACTGTGTGCTCTGATTTCCTGTCATTAATTAAACAATGCATACAGGATTTCACATGATCCACAAGAAGAAAATTGAGTCACTGACCTGATGGTGATTCTTGTTTTTCAGTGGCTTTGTTGTCAATTTTCACCTCTGACATCACCCAATGATCTGTTGACACAGTTATACATACAAATGACACCGTCTTCAGCGGATGTTTTCTTGTATAACATATAACACAATGTATAGCTATTCCTCCTCTCTCCCTCTCTCTGAGTCTCTCTCAAGCATGCATACACTTGAACTTGGAATTTACTTGTTTCATCCTTTTCTTACAACTGTTAATCTGCTGTGATAACATTGTCCTCCACCTTTATTTTTCTTGCTATTGATAGACCTGTCTGGTTGTATTCTAGTAAAATCTGGTTACACTGGACTGATTTTGTCATGTGCCTACCTTCACTTCAATAAAAACTGGCTTAGACTATCATTCAATAATAGAAAACAAAAACATGTATAAGCTGGTAGTACCATTTCCACATGATCCACAGGAAGAAAATTGTGGCACTGACCTGACGGTGATTCTTGTTTTTCAGTGACTTTGTTATCAATTTTCACCTCTGACATCACCCAATGATCTGTCGACACAGTTATACATGTATACAAATGACACCGTCTTCAGTGGATGTTTTTTTGTATTTACACACAACGTATCTATAGCTATTCCTCCTCTTTCCCTCTCTCTGAGTCTCTCTCTCAAGCATGCATACATCTGAACTTAGAATTTACTTGTTTTACCCTTTTCTTACAACTGTTGATCTGCTGTGATAACATTGTCCCCACCTTTATTCTTCTTGCTATTGATAGACCTGTCTGGTTGTATTCTAGTAAAATCTCTGGTTACACTGGACTGATTTTGTCATACGCCTACCTTCAACTTCAATAAAAACTGGCTTGGACTATCATTCAATAATAGAAAACAAAAACATGTATAAGCTGGTAGTACCATTTTGCATATCACACACATGCACTGATGCAGTCCCTTGATTCTAGTGATAGATGCAACAATAAAATTGACAGATGACAAGATGACGGCATTCTTTGGTAAGAATATTTACAATAAACAAAACGGAAGAAATAAAGTATCAAATTGCCCCTCCCCCCCCCTCTCCCAGTGTCAGCAACAAACAACTTCAACTGGTAGGGTCATTTTTAGTTCACTGGTCCCATGTGGAGTGATCATGTCTGTATCCAATTCCGATTCATTTTTCAACCATCCACTGTCACACTAAAGTTGGTTTACCGACTTTTCACAAATCCTGAACGTTTCCAAATGTGTTGGACAGGACTGCTTGTGCCCTCTATTTTAATTTTACTTGTACGACTGTTTAAAGTTAGTAGGTATATGAACTGTAATGTCGTACAACTTCCCAGTTCATCACAGAATGTGTTCAGCAAAACTTGAGGAGCCCATCTTCAATGAACTTCAACTTATGCTTGCTTCTCATCCGTTGGCGCTCAACAGACAAGATTGCAAGAAGACTTTCACCACTTTTCTTTGTTTTCTGGAGCGGTTCTGTTTTTGTTTGTTTTTGCACATAATGAAGTTAACAGTAAAAGCCGGAAGAAAACAGAAACTTACAATATCCTCTTCCCTCTCTCTTGTTGAATTTTCGCTCGTAATTCTTACCGGAAGAGATTAAACCAAGGGAAACAACTAGGCCTATCCTGGAAACTGTCCAATTAGACAGTCACATATAGGCCTAAAGCACAAGTTCCAAAACGGTGGGTGGTTCGTCGAGTGCGAAAGATTTTTTTTTTTTTTTTTTTTTTTTTTTTTTTTTGTTCCCCGGCTTTGTTCTTTTCCTCTTTTATTCGTAAAGCACCCGCAATCATCATATTGATTTTTGTTGTACTGTATAGGCTGGGAATCAGAGAGAAGGAGGGGAGAGTGGCGGGGGGGGGGGGGGGGGGGGGGCAGTGTACTCAGCCAGCCAGGGATCGAGCGATAAAAAAAAAAAAAAGAAAAAAAAAGCTGAACATTTATTCCACGACCTTGGTCTCACTATCTAGAAACTGCTGCAGGCCATGCCATCAAATTTTGTTAGAATGGTGTTGACACTCCTTTCTCAATGTCAACACCCGGTCCAATCTGAAAAATCTCCCAGGTGTGCTAAACCTGATAAAGACAACAAAACCAGATGTCATCATTGCGACCGAGACACGGCTTGATCCAGACATCGCAGACTGTGAAATCCTGCTGCCGCACTACAAGTCGTACATATGTGACAGAAATCGCGCCAGTGGCGGCTGCTTTGTTGCATCAGCACATCATCTGAAGCACCACGAAGTTACAGAGCTATCCGCCCCTGGCTGCGAGCTAAGATTAAGCTCAAAGGCAAGAAAGACCTCATTGTTGGTGCTTACCACAAACCAGATGATGGTGATGAAGTTAGCCTTGACCGTTTTGCTGCTGCTATCCAGCTGTCAGCCCCGTTGAATGCCTACTTGGTAACAGGGGGAAATTTCAACCTGCCCTCCTTGGACTGGACCACCTGCAGCCTGAAAAACCCCCAAATGTCTACCCCAGACTTAACACGAAGTTCCTGGACCTCCTGAACGACCACTGGCTACAACAGATGGTCACCTTCTCCACCAGAGAGTCCAATCCCCTCGACCTCTTTGTAACAAACTATCTCACGCTGGTCCCAAGGATTGAAGATGTACCGGGAATCTCAGATCACCTCATTGTATACATGGAGTTCCAGATCCAGCCAGAGCGACGAGACAACACCAAAAGACTAGTCCCCTGCTATAACCAAGCTGACCTGCTCTTCGCTCTGCTGCCTCGGATCTCTCAAACTCCATTGTCAGCTCTTTCAGCGTTGACAGTGATACCAAAGCAATCTGGACCACATTCAAGGAGGGCCTGCATTCCATTGTCCATACCCACATCCCCCAAGTTACCCCAGAAGCAAAATATGGAAAGCCTTGGGTGGACTACAACTCCAAGAAACTAATCCGGAAAAGGGACAGAGCCTACAAGAGAATGAAGAAGTCTGGCCACCCAGGACACCTTCAGAAACCAAAAGCACTGAAGCATCAAGTTCAATGCCAACTTCGCAGGAACTATTGGTCCTTCACATCCCACCTCATTGAGGACAACAATGAAGAAGGTGAAAAGATGTCCAAAAATTTCTGAGCCTACGTGAAGCCAAAACGGACGGAAACGACCAACATCTCTCCCTTGAAGGTTGACGTTCAGCTTGTCACACGATGCCCAATGTCAGGCAGAAGCTCTGAACAACCGGTTTCAGTCAGCATTCAGTAAGAGCTCGCCCTGCTCACCAGAAGACTTCTAGACGTGGACCGGGCTCAGCCTTAACCCTGGGTGGACCAACCTGCAGCAACATCACCGTCACGGAGAAGGGCGTCAAGAAGCTCCTAAGAGACCTGAAAACCAGGAAGGCTCCAGGCCCTGATGGCATCAGCCCCAGAATCCTCAAGGAACTGGCCGACGAACTCGCTTGGTTCCTCACGCTACTCTTCCAGTCTTCTCTAAACCCAGGGGAAGTACCGCAAGACTGGAGAACAGCCCACGTCTCACCTTCTGCAGAGAATGGTACAGATTCAGAAAGAGCCGATCATGTGTTAGCCAGCTGATAGGCCATATGGATGAGATCACATACATCAAGGAAAACGGCAAGCAGGTTGACATGTTCGTCATGGATTTTGCAAAAGCCTTCGACAAGGTGTCCCACTCACTCCTGACCTGCAAACTGCACCACTATGGAATCACCGGCCGCATCAACAACTGGATCCGAAGCTTCCTATCTAACATAAGGCATGCAGTTGTCGTCGACGGTGCTACGTCCAAGTTCGTGCCTGTAGAGTCAGAAGTACCTCAGGGCTCTGTGCTAGGCCCCTGCCTCTTCCTGCTGTATATCAACGATCTACCAGAGGGCTTGTCTTCCACCGCATGGCTATTTGCAGATGACACAGCATGCCACAAGGAAATTTAACAATGCTACCGACCAACACGTTCTGCAAAGTGATCTGGACAAACTTGCGCAATGGGAAGAGAAATGGAAGATGTCACTTCACCCAGACAAGTGCGAAGTCCTGCACTTTGGCAAGAGATGGAAAACATCATACCATCTGCGTGACCACCCACTAAAGACTTCCAAAGAAGCCAAGTACCTCAGTGTTACGATCTCCACCAACCTTAGCTGGAAAAAAACACACCAACAACATGGCAAGCAAAGCCAACAAGACCTTAGGCTTCCCTACACCGCAATTTGAAGTCCTGCGCCATTTCGACTAAGACTGCGCTTTTAAGGCCCCAGCTTGAATATATATGCTTGCCAGATCTGGGATCCGTACCAAGTAAGCAACACAGACTCTGGAGAAAGTCCAAAGAAAGAAGGGCCGCCCACTGGGTGGATAATTGCTACTGTCAAACGTCCAGCGTGGAAGAAATGCTACAGCAGCTAAGTTGGGTACCACTGGAAGAACGGCGAAAGAGATCCCGCCTGATAACGATGCACAAGTTCCACCATGGAGACATAATCATCGACACCACGTGAGCACCAACTTTCTAAAAGCCCAATCACAGTACCAGGTATTCTCGCGATAAACAGTAAACCACGGAAACCTGGTACAGGAAATTTTCTTCCCCCCCCCCCCCCCCCCCCCCCCAAGCATTACCAGGGAGTTCAACAAGCTCCCGTCTGAGGCAATGTCAGTCTCGGTGGAGAGCCCCCAGTCCTACTTCTGACTCCCTCCCCCTCCTCCCCTTCCCCCTCCCCAACCCCTTCTAACTCCCAACTTCCCTCCCACCCACAACAAAGTAGGGCCTACCAACGCTGTCTAGAGGCCTGAAATAGGGGTTCTTGGCCCCAGCCCCTTTTGTCCAACCCAATTATAAGACACTGATCACCCCCCCCCCCCCCCCCCCCCCCACACACACACACACACACACACACACACACACACACACACACACACACACACCCCAGCAAACCAGAACCTTGTATAAGATGCCAGAATCTTCAACTTGATGAAGGCGGGCTGATATGAACTCAAGAAGAAGAAGTTTAGTAATGATGAATAAATAAAAGCAGACGAAGGGTTTGACCAAGTATTTTGCAAATAAATGTGTGACAAATTGAAGTTAGTAAGAGACGGTACGGCTGGAAAACATTGGATGGTTGTGTAATGGAATATGAGTAAAGGAATAAAGATGGTGGATCCCACTCAGGCCAGGAACATAGACGCAAGAGCCCAGCCAGTTATATGTAATTTCTTTTATTTACATAAAGAGATGAAGCATGGTGAAAACAGTGCCTGAAAAGACACAATGAAAATAGTGTAATTATCATGGCTAAGAAAATCAATAGTAAGGACACTGACAAAGGAAAATTATATTTACAGCATGGTAAATACGAAATGAAAATATCAGATGGTCTAACTTGTCAGCTGATATTACCAACAGAGCTACTTTTATCCCATGTAGCTTTATGTTGACCAAGTGTAAGTCACAAACACAAAATTCTCATCTATAATGGGCTCAGAGTTCAGTCTTTTTCACCAGTTCTCCAGTAGTTCTATTCCTAGCAGCCACTAAATACCATTAGTTTTAGTGGAAAGATAATAATGTGAACAAAGTGAATACAAGAATAAAGTTCTCAGATCTCACACCTAGAGTAGCTAACTGTGAAGATGGATAAATAGCTGTTACTACTGTCAGCAGCAGCACAAATTGTTATGGAATGGTTAAGTGCACATCGATGAAACTATATGGTTTTCATACACTATGGCCATCATGAGCACTGACAAAATGATGAAAGTAAAGAATGCAGCACCCATAGAAGAGCTGAAACAGATACAAAAAAAAATACATTAGCGGAGCAGAGACTTATGCAATAGGACCTAGATTGGAACAAATTTAAAAAACGAGCGGCACACTTCAGTTACTAACAAAGCCGTCCCACACTATAATTAGTAGCAACTGAGACAGTGATGCAATTAGATCACTGCGTATTTCCGCAAAGTGACCTTGACCCATGCCGCCATGTGTGCAAAACGCACAGGTTTGATAAGTTAGATCAAAAAGAAAAAAAAAAAAAAAGAAAAAAAAAATCCCTGCAAACACAGGGTACACATATGCAAGAATAGTTTGTAATAATGATCCAAACAATCTGTTCTGATTTTACATCACAAGCAAGTAGTATCAACACTAGTAACTGGCTAATTTAGGAAGCTACGATGTCAGCGTAGACAAGTAAAGGTAGCGAGATGATAGAAAAATGAAATAAATTTAGAAATCTGAGATCATTGAAATTAGAGAAACCAAGAGTTAACAACATCTTCATGTTTTCCATAAATCAAAGATCTAGATGCAAACAGTAAACAGACTACTTTGCCGGCACTATACGATATGTATACTTACAGTATGATGACGGTGTCAAACCAGCAAGTGGAGCACAGCACTAACTGCGACACATCATAACATGTGCCTATGCTGAAAGGTGCCACTCAGTCAGTAATTGGTCCGATTTACATGCAGCCTTTTGAATAGAGACTGCCGCGTAATCGCAAAGACCATTCCCTGCGAAGTGGCACAGTAGAAAACACCAAGGGAGATGTAGCTGCTCTCTCCTTTGAGGGCGCTGATGTGGGAGGTCAGTGTCAGGTGGCGCAGCAAACCTTCCAGCCGTATTGGTGATGGCAGGCCTAGACTGTGTTGCCAGGGGATGACTCTTGGAGATGTAGGGAGATCTATGATGGAGTGCTGCCAGACTACGATTACCATGGCCTGGAACATCATGCTTTGGAGCCTGGTATGGGGGCAGCCCTCATGGGGTTAGCTGAAAAGTTGCCGGCTACAGTCTGCATGCATTACATAACAGAAGGGACTCGTGCAGCGTTCCAGCGACTTTCGTCCTGCTCCATCTTTGCACCGATCGCGCGTGGCACAGGACCATCGCCACCCGAGCATGAAAACCACCTGCTGGCCCTGAAGACAGGCCTTTTGAGGGCAGAAAGAGGCGAAGTGTTACCGACGCCCATCGTCGGCCAACCAACACCTGAATGTGAACCCAAGTTCACAAGAAACCAGAGCTGAGCCCTCATACAGAACCAGACCTACAACTGCCAACAACAGCAACTGCACAAAGTGTGTACACTTCAGTCTGCAAGTTCATCCAGTCCTTATGGGCCTACAACCAATAGGACGTTAATCTCTCACTGACCGACCGACCGACCAACGGTAAAGACAACAGCCAGACATAACACGTTGATTTGCGTGTGGGGAAGCACAAATTTGGGCTATTTAGTGCCAGTTGTCCATTAGTTAGCACTAGATTTCTCCCCTATTCCTTCACAGATCAAACTTCAGAATGTCAATAATCAAAGATCTCAATGCCAGCTTTCTACTGATTCAAAGTTTAGTTTAAGAATCAAAATAGTTATTTACTAAATGAGGTTTACAGTGCCTTTTAAGGGGAAGCTTAAACAGATTTTCATCAGAGAAGTGTTAAGTTTCACACAACTGAATACGCCTGATTAAATTGTAAAACCACCATTTAAAAGCTGGCCTCGGGACGAATCTGTTGATGTGTGACATGTTAAGTTCCCTAATCTAGGCGAGTAAATAATTGATCAAATAGAAGCGTTAGAAAACACTCTTTGGGTGAAGAATTTTGACACCAGTGGGAAACAATTAATGTTGCAATCATTAGGAGGCTAATTCGCAATGGAATTTAGATCAAGCTTAGGGCTCCGGTACTGTTATTTACAAATTTAAAAAAAAATGTTGATAAAGCTCCTCTGAAAAACGTTGACAAACGAATTACAAGACAAAACACGATGCGTTTCGACCTCTAAGGTCTTCTTCAGGCAAGATATACTGTAACACTCGGGACAACGAAAATGACCTATCTTCACCCAATTCCTTGTTTTATGTACATTTACTCTGACACCTGGTCAGTATTTAGGCTACGTTAAATTTTAAAATATAAGTTCCGCCTCCCTCTGCTCCCCCAGTTCTCCTCCCCCTCCCCCCTCTCCCCTCCCCTTGCTATTTGGTCCACCCTCCCCACCCCTCCCTTTTGATATGCCTACTGAAAAGAAGCTGACAATAAAATGAGGCAGGGAACATTAAACATAAACAAGTATGGTAACTCTTGCTCCCATAAGAAAACCTTACACAGAGTGTTTTCTATACATTGTTACTTTCTACATTAAGCTGCTCAAAGTTTTGGTATTTATCCTCAAACTCCTTTTCTACGAATTCGTTCAGACTGAGACAAAACACTCCGTCTGATTCATCGAAGCGAAAGTTTCTGCGAATAATTCAGCCTTTTGTTTGTTACTTCTATAATTTTATCGTTAACATGCAAATCAGGCTGAGGGAGATAGAATATACCCTTGATTTTTGCAAGAATTTTTTAAAACAGAAGCTTTTCAAAACGTGATGAATTGTCGTCATTCTCAGCCATCCAAAGTAATCAACGAACTTCACAGTAAATACAAAATTGCTAATGATTACAGCAACACACGGACTAGTCAATATATATACGCTACAAAACATCCGCTAAGTTTTGAGACCACACTACGCATGATTTGAAGCTGATGGATAAATGAATTAACAACAAAGACGAGACACATTGAATGAGCGGTCTCGTGGCTACAACTCAGCGGATGTCTGACCTGAGCATTAGCCTAACGTGCTGGTCAGACCTTGAGTGCCTACCTACCATTTGTGTGTGTGTGTGTGTGTGTGTGTGTGTGTGTGGTGTGTGTGTGTGTACATCAAGTCGTCCTGATCTCGTCAGTGAAATTTTATATTTAATTCACCAGTTAATAATGCGAGGTTCTAAAATAACATTATTATGGGTACCCGGTTTCTGCAATCTTTGAAGGAATGAACTGGCTGATACCTGTGCAAAAGAGGCTTCAATGTGCAAATCGAATAGAGTTTTATGTGATATTCGTTATTCGGTTCTTGAAATAAACAATATTCTGACAAAAGCACTCTGGGACCAGAGAAGAACACAGTACCTTGAAGCTGCCATTCAGAAGAACAGATGGGATCTTTCGGTACCCAGCAGTCATTGTGTAAGTCCGCCAGGTTCTATCCCGAATCGAAATTTATTACACAGAATGCGGGTGGATGGTTGGTTAGGCAGGTTTCTAAAACCATTTCCCTTTGTGTGTCTGTGGTCAAAACCTGAATGTATCTCATTTCTTACTTGAATGTTCCATAACAAAAGCATATTTTCAATGTCTTCATGATAAAATTTTGTCAAAAAATCTACCTTTAACATTGCATAGTGCGTTTTGTCCCAACCCAGAAAATGGTGGAGTCTATTCAATTTGGCTGTGAATCTGATCAAGTCTCATCCACATGGCAGATTTTTTCTAGCCGTTGTTTTTTTGTTGTTTGTTTGTTGTTTTTTTTTTTTGTGTTTAGTGGTCTGATGTACACGTAGAGCAAAGAATTTGTTACATGACTTGGCTGTCCGACTCTCACGTGTACTAGGTTGCACTATTCCATTTACGAAACTTTTGCATAGGTTGTGCGCGCGCTAGAGAGAGAGAGAGAGAGAGAGAGAGAGAGAGAGAGAGAGAGAGAGAGAGAGAGAGAGAGAGAGAGATTTGGAACTTGGTTTTTTTTTAAATGTGACTGTTTTTGCGTACGTCAGTACATACACTTTTTTCTGACAGTAAATGTGTCAGTCAGTATGTTTTGAGTGTGTGTGTGTGGTGTGGGTGTGGGGGGGGGGGGGGGAGGGGGCGGTTTTATGTGTGTGCGTGCGTGCGTGCGTGCGTACGTGCGTGCGTGCGTGCGTCCGTGCGTGCGTGCGCGCGCGCGCGTGTGGTGTGTGTGTGTGTGTCTTCGTGAGAGAGAGAGAGAGAGAGAGAGAGAGAGAGAAGAGAGAGAGAGAGAGAGAGAGAGGTTTTGGTTTTATTTCTTTGTCAGTGGGTGAATATATGTGCGTGCGCGCATACACGTCAGTAGGGGGAATCCCAAAGGGTGGGTTTGTGTAGTGTGCGGTGTGTGTGTGTGTGTGTGTGTGTGTGTGTGTGTGTGGATGGTGGGTGCATGATGGTGTCTGTGAATGTGTGTGTGTGTGTGTGTGTGTGAGAGAGAGAGAGAGAAAAAAGAGAGAGAGAGAGAGAGAGAGAGAAGTGTGTGTGTGTGTGTGTGTGTGTGTGTGTGTGTGTGTGTGTGTGTTGTGTGTGTGGCTGAGAGAGCCTGGAGAGAGAGAGAGAGTGTGTGTGTGTGTGTGTGTGTGTGTGTGTGTGTGTGTGTGTGTGTGTGTGTTTGGGGGTCCTCGATGATGGGGTCTTTTTCTCTGGGTTTTTTTTTTTCAAGGCATATTCCATTTTTTTTTTTTTCTAATTTTTTAATGGTGTTCTGAGAGAGAGATTGAGGTTTTGGTTTTATTTGTTTATGAGTGAATATATGTGCGTGCACGCATACACGTGAGTAGG
>JADBJO010007741.1:60000-97500 GCA_016801955.1 Conus betulinus
CGTCAGAGAATAAATGACATCACATATTTTTGACGCCTGTCGGGGAAAGAACGCAGCAGGGAAGGTTCAACATACCATATTTTTACTTGGTAGATATTCGCAAAATACGAAGAAATTGATAACTGATATAGTGATAATATTTGTTTGTTTGCTGAGGTGGATGCCTCTGCACCACCGTCGGTAGATATTAGCAAAATACGACGAAATTGGTAACCATTTGATATTTGTTTGTTTGCTGAGGTGAATGTAGGTAATTCAAATATAACGTGACCATCATATTGCACGATACTGATTATGATTGTTTAGGCATTCTTTATTCTTTTAACTTGAATTTTATGTCATCAGTGTCATTTTAAGTAATAAATTACTGACACTGCTTTTAATATTTTCATCTCTAAGATATCCTTAAGTTTCAAATGCATTGTGTCTTGTCCTGTGCTATGTTTGTGTCCTTGACGGTAACTAACCCCCTCTCTTTCAAAACTAAGATACTCTTGTTGTTACCAAGATGTTGAGTCAATTTCATCAAATAAACTGTAGATGGAGTTTCTGGTTTGTATGACCATAAACTTTGTTGTTTTTTTTTTTTTTTTCCTTTTGTATCAGTTTTGTTAATATCCAGAAATTCAAATCTGTGTTATATTGAGTCATGAGTGTATTTCTCTGCTAATTGTATCTACCTTTACTGCTTTCATTGCACACTGCATTATTCTTGTTAACCTCCACAGATCAACAGATCTTTATTATGTTCTAGCAATCATCATGCTTATTGCTCCAGCACCATAAGGCTATTTACTGTTCAGCGTTTATATGCATGGTGTCAGCAGATGCTTGGACTAGTGGATAGTTCTGTGGTAGAGAACCTAGTTTGTAATAAGATGCGACTTTGAATCTTGCCAGTTCCTGACATGAAAAATGGAGTTATGGCATTCCGTCTGAATGTATTGCCATTTTGGTGGTTGTGTTGTCCATAGCAATCAAAAAGAAATTGAAGTGTCATTCTCATGATGTTTGTGGAGTGTAACTTAACCCTCCCTTTGTGGGTGGTGTGCTTCTGCAAGGAATAGCATGGTGGAATACTGTTAACGTGCACTAAACTGTGTGCAAGTGTGTGGATTTGAATCCAAAATTCAATGCAAAGTCACAGTCACAACTGTGCATGGCACCACAGTAACTGATAAGGAGGATGGGCTCTGAACCCATGTTGTTTCACTTACAAACATACATGGTCATGGCACACAATGGTAGTATCACTATCAGTATGGTGTTACTAGACCGCCCCTTTCCCCACACTACTGGAATAGTTGTACGCATTTTGTCGTCTTCTAGGTCTGTGTATACACAGGTGCTTGGTATCATCTTTCTGATTTTTCCATGTATAGCTGTTTTGCAGCAGCCACAATCTGGTGCTGTTATCTGTCATTTGACAGAGCTTTTCAAGGTCATATGAAGAGGGAGTAAGTTACATTTGGTGTTTTGGTGTGTTGAAAGTCTGTTAAGTATTGGTTTGCCTACTTTAGTCTTGACAGTTAGTGTTCAGTTCTGCTTCTCTGTTATCCATTTGCCTTATACTGTATTACCTGTATTGTCGGCCAGTTTGTCTATGTGCTCATCCATCAGCTGATGTACACAGTTTTCTAATCTCATCCATCTCTGATGACACAGTTCTATCAATGTCTCTGACTCTAGCTATGTCTTTACATCTCTTTCTGGCTCCTCTTTCTCTGTATTTTTCACCTTCCCTCTCCCTTAGTCTCCATTCATCTCTTGTTCGCTTTACGTGTCTGTCTTTTTGTCTCTGTTGGATTTTTTAATCAATAGTGTAACTCAGTACAATTAGTACAGAAATGTACAGGAATGCTACAAGCAAGCACATCATAGTATGAAGTTTTTCAGAAAACAGGTGCATATGGGATGGGGTGTTTCAAATGAGGGAGAGATAGAGGGTAGAGAGGGGACTGGACAGAAGGAGTGAGTCACAGCACCGAAGCATGAACAACCCAGATTCTGAGTATCTGAAAGAAAGCAGCAGATACTCAGTAGCTAGGGAAAGCAGAAAAAGAAGAAAGTGAGGGATGGGTAGGGGATGGGGGAGTCCAAAAGAAACTGGAATTTTCTTAAAGCTTAAAAAGGCATCATGTAACACATACAAAAAGGTGATGCTCTTGGGACTTGCATTCACCTGAGCTTCTCTACCCACTAGGCACTCAAGGTCTGACCAGCATGTTGGGCTAATGCGTAGGTCAGACATCTGCTGAGTCGTAGCCACGAGACCCTCTTCTTCAGTTTCTCTCATCTTAGTTGTTAATTCATTTATCCGTCAGCTTAAAATCATGCATAGTGTGGTCTTAAAACTTAGCGGATGTGGTGTAGCGTACATGGTCTAGTCCGCACGCAGTGACGTCTCCTTGATGAAACTGAAACTCTACCCCACCCCCTACCCCCTATTGTCACAGACAGAGAAACTCACACATCTGATTGACTTTGACAGTTGCTTTTTTATCGTCTGCTTACATAGGGAGGGCAAGTGGAATTTTGGGGAGAATAGACAGAGAAACACAAAAAAAAAAATGTGTTGTCACAATCTTAAAAACCATTTTACTATCATGACCATGTGATGTCAGCATGAAATCAGCATGAAAATAGAAGAGACCCACTGCCTTCCAAATATTTCTCAAACCTCAGCCCTTTAACACTAGACACTACTAGGATCTGAACTTGAACCCCATGGATTCAAAGCTAAGTGTGTTTTACTGCTAAGCTATGATGCCCCCCATCTCCAATTTCTTATCCACAAATATCATATGTAGTTTGTTGATTGAAATGAAATATGATTGAGTAGAGGTTTTTTTTTTTGGTTGGTTTGGTGTGAGTGCGTGCGTGCATGTGTGTGTGTGTGTGTGTGTGTGTGTGTGTGTGTTTAGGGGGGAGGTACAGTGAGGGCAGGGGTGATACGATCATGATTGGCTCTACCTACCTTTCTGATCTCCTTCATCTTTATGTTCCTTCTAGGCAGTTGTGGTCTTCTACCAGCAACACTATGCTCAAAATCCCACATTTCAAACTAAAACCTTTAGCGATCGTTCTTTTTCTTCTCAGGGTCTGGTTTTTCTTGAACAAACTCCCAATACCTTTGTGTAGTTCAAACTTTCTGTCTTCCTTCAAGGCATCTCATAAAACAACCCTCTTCACCTGTCAATAGTAATTCTTTCTTCCCTTTCCCTTGTCCATCAAATTGATTCTGAGAGTAGTGTGTGTGTGTGTGTGTGTGTGTGTGTGTGTGTGTGTGTGTGTGTGTGTGTGTGTGTGTGTGTGCTCGCATGCTGTTGTGTCCGTTGTTGTAAGACAGTGTGTGTGGGATCGCGTGTGTGTGTGTGTGTGTGTGTGTGTGTGTGTGTGTGTGTGTGTCTGTGTGTGTGTGTGTCAATATGCACCCTTGTTTGCAGGTGTATGGTACTTGTTGCAATTTCATCTTCTTATTAGTTTCATTTATGTTTTCTTTAACCTTTTCAGTATTTGTAAACGTTTAGGGCTTATGATGTAAGATTAAGCACCATAAATAATTATCATTGTTATTATTATTACTTGTTTTCTTTTGTACACAGTGATCTGGTTCTTTGTGGAAGGATAATTAGCAGGAAACCGCTACAATGTCTAAGCTGAACTCAGATGTCCTGCGCTTGCCAAATGATCCATTACCTGCCGGAGCTAAACTTCGGCTCTACAGCATGCGAATGTGTCCTTATGCACAGGTAGGTGGAATTAAAGCTAGCATAGGTAGTCACCAACAGTAAGTTGACAAAAATGGGATTTGTAGTTCCTAACAAGAGTATTTTCACCAGGAATGAAAAAGATCATGTTAAATATTATCATAACCGTTTTTTTTCAATTTTTCGCTGTGTTTTTGGAAAGACATAGGAATCTATGCGAGAAACGCAAATACAGTCATAGGGCCAAATGCAGATCTTGTCATATCTAAAAATGATGATCAGATGACTTTATCCAAACTTTCTCTTGTTTTGTTGTTGAAAATAATGAATACTTTATGAAGAAATGCAGAATAAGTATAAGCAAACCCAGTGTAACACACTCCTTGGGAGTTACATTTGGTTTCTTCTGAAAGCCGTCTTGAGAGTACTTACTGCTGTGTGCATTTTTTATGTGTCTTACTTATGAAGTCTGATGAAGACATATTTGTCAAAGATTCACTTTTCTGTTACGTACTGTGAATTCACTGAGCATTATGTACACTTTATTTTGTGTGTTTATTGGTATTTTGGCTACCGTTTTGAGTAACCCTGCCGTCTGTTTCAGTCTCCAGCACTTTTTGAAAGAAACAGAACAATTATGCCACTGAAAGATATACATATGGACAGAAATATGTAACGCTGAAGCCTTAAAAGAGTGTCTTTACCAGTTTCTTATGGACAATTTGAAATATGAAAAATACTGACTGTTTGAGTACGCTTTGCCCTTGCTTTGTTTGTTATTCGTGTATTTGGCAATTTTAATTTCTCTGTTTTGTAATTGTTTTTTTTATCAGTTTATTTGCATTTTGTGAGAAAATGAATCTGAAGAATGTTTTTTGTTAAAAAAAAAAAAGAAAAGAGGGAAATTGTGAGAAAAGACAAAAAAAGGATGAAAGGAGAGAGTGTAGTAGAGGGGGTGGGGATGGGGGGTGTGCTATTTTTGTGTCATAAAAGAGGGAGGGAAGGGGTAATTTCATAAATAAGATACCTTTACCTCCATCACTGTTTAAGAGTTGTGAAATTGGATGTAAGACTACATAATTTTTCTTTTTTCTTCTTCTTTGTCTTTACTTTTTTCTAACACACATCTTCCGTTTTTGTCTGGTATAAATCTGTAGTGTGTCAGGCATTGATAGAATCAATGAGAAAATAATGACTGCAAATTAATCTGCCCTTTCTGTCTTTGTCTTTGTCTCTCTCTCTCTGCCTGGCTGTCTGTCAACCTCTGTCAGTGTCTGTCAATCTGTCTGTCTGTCTCATAGTGTGAAAATATTTGTCTGTAAATCAATCTGCCCCCTCTCTCTTTCTCTCTCTGCAGCCGTTTGTCTGTCTCTGTCTCTACCTTTTGTCTGTCAGCCGGTCTCTCTCTCTCTGTCTCCATCTCTGTCTCTGTCTGTCAGTCTGTCTGTCTGTCTCTCTCTGTCTCTGTCTCTCTCTCTCTCTCTCTCTCTCTCACTTGTTTGTCTGCCTGAATCTCTTTGTCGAACACACACAGTTGATTAGAAGCAGGAGGAGACATCTGATGAGCAGAAAAGCATTATGAATTGTTGATGCCAGCCCAGTTCCAGCTCAGTTGTCTCTCCTTCTGTTCAATGCACACAGAGAGCTCGCCTCATGCTGGCTGCCAAGAAGGTGCCATACGATCTGGTGAACGTAGATCTGAACAACAAACCAGACTGGTTCTTTGACATCAACTTCTATGGGGAGGTGCCAGTCATCATACATCATGGCAAAAATGTGTATGAATCACTGATTTGCACTGGTATGTGGTCTTGTGTGTGTGTGTGTGCGCGTGTGTGTGTGTGTGTGTGTGTGTGTGTGTGTGTGTGTGTGGGCATGGGCATGCTGTTACATTGATGTGGTTTCAGTTTTAGAAGTATCTTTATTAAGGCTCAAAATACAGCTGCTTTCGCTCGTGGGTTGATACTTCTGTATTCAGAAGGTATCATCATATCATGATTACCTTGATCCATATTTCAGTGAATATTTCATGAATCTATGCAAAGTTGTGTTGCATGTACAGGCAGGGCTGGGGTGGGTTGGAGGTAGAGAAGAGGAGAAGGGGGCACATGTATGTGTGAAAAGGGGGGGGAAAAAAAAAGGCCAGCAATCAAAAACTGCTTCTTTTATATTCGTTCAGATTTTTGATAGGGAAGGAAGAAATCTGAGGGAGATCTTCAGAGAAGAAACGCCCTTCAGACATGTGTTTCAGCCTGAACTCCTTACACATAGAGGGGCGGAGATGTTCCCAGGTCATGACTCCTAGTCCTAGCATTCTTTTTTATACTGCCTCAGCCTTTGCTTTTAGGATTCTGGACCCTGTTTTGCCAGAAATCAAGAGCCGTTTTTCATGAGGTCATAAGCTGAAGAGCCTACAACTCCTGCTTGTTGCAACCCCTGTGGCAAGGCAAGGACATCAGCTTGGAAGTCAGAGTCCTTCAGTCTGCTGGCAAGATTAGGATTCTGCCTAGTCTTGTAGATGTGACCTTTCTCAGGACACAGTGAGTTCCATAAAAAATCAGATGTTTTGATGATCCTGAGTGGAAATAGAATGTCTGTCTGTTCCACACACCCTGATGATCTCTGGGTGGCTTTCCCATTCTGGAAGGTCTGCTCTGCATTCCTCGTCGTCCACGTTATCCAGTAAATGCCGCTGCCATGCTCTTGATGTCACAGCTGTTCCAGACCATGATTTGTGGCCTCTTGCCATGTAGGAAGTTGTTGCTAGGGCATCTGATGCGTACGATCACCCTAACCCGTTTAGAGATAGGGATGGCTGTGGACAGGGAGGTAGAATGAACAACCAGGGGGCTGTGCCATTGAAGTGGCGCTCACAATGAAACTGAAAAAAAAAAAAAAAAAAAAAGAGGTTTAGTGTAGAAAATATCTCTATACAATCATAAAAAAAAAGAAAAAGGAAAAAAAGATGAGGTTCAGAAGAAAAACATCTGTTAACAATCATAAACTAAATGAAGCCAATGTAACCAGACATGGCAGCCATATTTATCTCTCACTACATGAAAACCATAGACTGAAAAATTGAGTGCCAAGGAAAAAGTGTCCAAAGCTGTTTGAAAAGCTAGGAGTACAAACATTCCTGCAGAAAATCTCTTTAGATTATGCTTTTATTCTCTTCTTTTACAGTCAGTATGTTTTGAAATAAGTATAATCTGATTTTGATATCAGCTATAACATGTTGCCTCACTCTCATGTACTAGTAATGATGAATTGTATATGCTGTTATTCTCATATTAGTCTATATTGTGATAATTTCGTCTGTCGTTGACCTAGATGTGCGCTGTGTATGTTGTTTAGATGTGATGTATGTATGCTATAATTCAAATGCCAAAAGACATAAAAAAAAAGAGATAATAATGATAATGGCTTAAGAAGGATGTGGCCCCCATGCAAACTCCAGAGACATTGCTTGGGTGTGGGGGTTGAAGGTTGGGGTGCTTTTCAAGTATCGTGTGTTGTTTGCAAGTTCCATGTGGGTTCATACAGAGATTACTTGTCATCTGCGGTGTGTATACATGCTTAACTGAGTGCATCATCTTCATGTGAGCAGAATACCTGGAAGAAGCTTTCCCAGAGCCTAAGCTGTATTCCAGTGATGTCTATCAACGCGCACTGGAACGCGTATACTTCAACCACTGGACCAAGAAAGTGAGAAAGGTTTTTTTGTTGTTGTTTTCTGTGTCGTCTTCCATGCCCCATCATTGGCATAGCTCTCACACCGCTCATTATGGTGTCCCTCGTACACAGCCGCACCCATGTTGGCTCTCAGAGCTCCCTGTTTGTTTAGCGTTAGAGAGTTGATTCACACTCACTTTTTCAATTGGCAGGGGATATCTTCACCCTAATTTGAAATCTTAAAATGCTAAAAAGCACATCATCTACTGTTGTTTTTGGTCAGTGTGCAAATTAAGATTCTGTGTGTTTTTTTTTTTTAAAGATTCTCAGTCCTTACAATGCATTTCTTCCTCCATATTTTCCCTAGCTTCATAAATCCATCTCTGAAAGAGCATTGATGGTTTACTGTCTTTGAAAGGAACATAAGCAGACAAAAAACAAAGATGGCTGTGTACAAGGAAATGGGCAAAATTTTTTTGTTAACTTTCTCTACAAACAAAACTGGTTTGGTGCTGCGTTTGAATGCCCAGCAAGCGTGACATCTACTGTGCCTTTTTCAGCACAGTGTTGTGTCACCATAGCTTTGATGGGGCTGTCTGGAGCGATGGCTTATATTGCTCGGTATCAGTTACCTTCCGACTATGACGACATGCTGAGTTTATGCCTTTCCACTATGTTGTCATGTCCTAAGATTATGTGCCCTCAAACATGTTCTCTTGTGGAGAGTTTATGCCCAGAAAGATATTATGTGGTTAGCTCATCCCAAACCATATTCTCCTTCAGTGAGTTTATGTCCTTTTAAACATGCTGTTGTGTGGTGAGTTTATGCTCTCAAACATGTTATTGTTATTTTGAGGGACTTGTAACAAAAATCTTGCTATGTTAACCTGTCTCACAGAGGCAAAAGTTTAGTCCTAAAATGTGCTCTTATTTTTTTTTTTTTTTGCAGTGCCTTGAAATATCTTCTTCAGTTATCAACATTTTTCTCCTGTTTCAGGGGGAATGATGGGAGGGGGAGGTTCTTGCCCCCCCCCCCCCCCCTCAAGCTCCAACAGCCCCCATCCCAGCTCCCCAACAGGAGTGCTCTCCCTGTACCTACTGGACTGGCCTCCCCTGAACCCCTGCCTTTGAGTTTTCTTAAAGTGACAAAGTGTCACCCACAGTATTCCGAAACCACCACTCTGTTTGGATTCTTGTTGTATTTGAAAAGTCTTCATAAGTACGAAATAGCGTTGTTGGTTGGTTGGTTTTTTTTTTTTTTTTTTTCCTGATCCGATGTTCTCCCCCTACAATTTTGCTACCATGTTCGATGTGTCACTCTTGGATTGGCACACAGTTGAAGTCAGGCCACTTTATAACCCAGCATTTCATGGAAACCGTATCAGGACTGACCGCAGTTTTCATTTAAAATGAGAGTGTTTCACATACCGACATCAGAAATCATGTGCTGAAAACTGAGGAGGGAAAGGGGTGAGGGTGAAGACAGGCAAAAGTTGTAAATGCACTCAAAATACACCCCCCTCTGCTCCCCCCCCCCCCCCCCCCCCCCCCCCAAAAAAAAAAAAAAAAAAAAAAAAACAAGAAAAAGAGAATTCATAAGCTTGTTTTGTCAAGGAATCTCAAGACATTAACACTACTAACACATAACCTAACAATCCTACTGTTTTGTTGGGTCCCCCGTACGTAACGGTCAGCAGACAAATCTAAGTCGGAGGCCTCGCCATGGCAAGTAGGTACCACTTGATGACTGTTGCTAATTTGTCGCCTGTCATCAGCGGGAACAAAGTCCGGGAGACTGCTTATCATCAGAGTCACGTTCAGTCTCTGATTCTTCATCCCAACCTTGCACAAGTTCTGTGACCCCAGTTGCGTTAATAACCTGTCATCTCACCACTCGCTTGCTTTTTTTTTTTTTTTTTCTTTGTATGAAACGGGGTTGTGAATGATGAGTCTAATCCTTACCTCACATCTCTCCTTCCCTCTTTATTCCTGAGTGTTTGCCCAAACTGCAATTTTTGTTGAGAGGTGCGACAGGCCTCCCCCACCCCCCCCCCCCCCCCCACCCCCCACCCCCCCACCAACATGCAGTTGCTGCAAACTTGGTTGAGGAACATGAAACCCTTCAGTTCATAAAGTACAGATGTGTGTCAAACCGTTCTCCTATATTTGACACTGATTTTCTGTCACGCTCAGATTCTGCACCTCTCTCTTTGTCTGCATCTCTTTCTCTCTCTCTCTCTCTCTCTCTCTCTCTTTTCACCTTTCTGCCTGCATCTTTCTCGCTTTCTCTTTTTATCCCCCCTTGCACTCTTTCTCTAACTCTCTCTCTGCGTTTTTCAACTCGCATCTTTCTTTCCCTTTCTCTGTCTCTCTCTTAGTGATTCTCTCTCTCTCTTATTACTTCTTATTTCTTCTTACTACTCTCTCTCTTACTCTCTCTCTCTCCCCCTCTCTCTTTCTGTCTGCCTGCCTGTCTGTCTCTCTGTCACTCACTCTCTCTCTTGCTCTCGCTCTATCTTGCTGTCTGTCTCTCTCCATTCTCTCTCTCACCCTCCCCATTCTGTCTCTGATTCTCTCTCTCTCTCTCTCTCTCTCTCTCTCTCTCTCTCTCTCTCTCTCTCTCTCTCTCTCTCTCTAATTCTGTCTGCTGTTGGTCCCTGCAGGGTATCCCAACCTTCTACAGTCTCTTGAAGGCTGGCTGCAACGACAAGGAACTGGCCGAGAAGCTGAACCAGAACCTGGCCAAGATGGAGGAGTTTCTGACCACCTTGAAGAAACCCTACTACAGTGGTGACAAGCCGGGCTTCTCCGACTACATGATCTGGCCCTGGTTTGAACGGATGCACATGCTGGAAAAAATCACAGGTTGGTGGGTCGAGCCTTCTCCTGCTGTTCACAGCTGTGCCTTGGATGCGACATCAGGGATGCAAACAATTGAAGGCAGGACAGTGTATAAATGAAAAGGATGAGACAGGGTTGGCATTTGCCAGTGATTACTGATGTTTGACTGATTCAGATGATGAAAAATCAACAAAAAAGTATTGGCTGATGGTTCTGCATATTGATTTGATTTGGGGTTGAGCAGAAGTTGGCTATGGAAATGCGGGCCATTGTGTTGGTAGCACTTGACTTGACTGACTGCTGTGACCAGGCAACTGGTTTTATTGGACTTGTTCACCATTGCCAAGTTACTTTACCAGTTTTGAAAATTCACACTAACCGCACGATCACTTGGACTGAAATCCAAATGAAGTCTTCTCCTCCACCTGCAGTACAATGTTTTTTAATCAGATCAAGTGATAGAATTTCCTTTTAAAAAGAAAAAAAAAATTTTTTTACTTAAACATCTCAGAACAAGGTCTTCAAGGGGTCTGTTTGGATGATAAAGAAAAGTTTCAAAAAAGAAGATGAAAGTAAGAAATACCTGTAGATACACTTTCGATTCATTATTAAAGATAAAAGAAATCATCATTTTTCTCCTTTTCTCTTGTTGATTTAAGTCACAGTTGCATCATCGACACTCTGACCACAACTGACGCCAGCTAATTTTCTTTCCAGGCTACAAAATGCCAACAGAGAAGTTCCCCAAGTTGTCGGCATGGATGGAGCACATGTGGAAGGACCCGGTGGTGCAGGAGTGCAAGATCGACGCCCAGCTGTTCATCGACCACTACTCCAAGTACCGCACAGGCAAGCCCGACTTCACCATCGGTGCCAACAAAGGAGCAGAGCCTGTGAAGGAACTCCTGGAAAACCTGGATGGGCTGAGAGATCCCAGCACTCGTGATCGTCAGGTTAAGAAGTAGAGAGAAGGAGGTTGAAAACAGTGCTGCTAATGCGCGCGCACACACACACACACACACACACACACACACACACACACACACACGCACACACACACACACACACACACACACATATATACACACACACACACAGAGATACACACACACACACACACACAGATACACACACACACACACACACACACACACACACGCACACATTTAAGTGCACTTGCACATGTGCATACACATGAAACCAGTCAGGAACATACAAAAGAACCAAACTTTAAATTTCCAAGCTTTCGTTTTTGTCCTGGTTTCACTGTGTACGCACAGCAAGGCATCACTCACGGATAGGCCACTTAGTCAGGTAAGAGAAAAGTGGGTTGAAAAAAAAGAAGAGAAAAGACAGGAATAAACCTTGATAATGTGTTGGAAAACTAATCCAGTGCCTGTTTTAATGTCAAAGAAAATAGCAGCGCAGCATACAGATGTCCTGTCCAGCTTTCCCATCACCCAGTGCGCTGGGTTGTTTTGAATTCAAAACTGACCTGTGTCTTTCAAATGGATCAACCTGTTATCTTAAGGGATTTGTTTTATATTATTTGTTGTAAATGGTAGTTCTGTGTGCTGGCTTTAAGCAGGGTAACCACAAGCTTTCTTTGTACAAGTTCTGGCAATGAAGTTGGTCCATTGTTCGAAAGAGAAATCTCACTGGACTGTATCTCTTCCTGTTCCACAAGCTGTCCACAGCTCCATCTCTTTTCGTTTCCTAGTTTGTTTTTCGTTCTGTTTATTTTCATTTTTGTGTTTTGTCGTTGCTTTGTGCCATGATTTTGAAAGCAGCGGCCATAACAATGATCATTAGAAGATACTGTACAAAGATTTTGTTTGCGGTTGTTTCATTTTTAACCCGATCTCCAAATCCAAAGCGTTTAGGGCATAACCAACCTTGGTTCATGTGCATTGTTTACCAGCATGTGCCATAGTTGTTGGTTCTGAAAATGGATGTGATCATGATTACAGCAGTTTATGTGTAAAACAAATATTCTCAACAGTTTGCCGTTAGTGAAATTGATGAAAACACTAGCCTCTTTAAATGTTATCTTTTGGATGATTGTCATAGTCATGACAGCACCAGTGCAATTCAGCACAGTTGAATAGCACTTTATCCATCGATTTGGACATTCGTAAGTCCATTCACAGGCTCATAAGTACAACAGAAGCTGCAGTTCATGAAAAAAAAACAGCATGAGCTTAGAACACATCATAGATTAATAAAGTAAAAAAAAAAAAAAAAAAACAAAAATCACCACACCGTTCATGTACCCAGGCATGTAACCAACTGCAGAATAAAAAGTGCAATCCAAGAGTTGACACATACACAAAAACACAGAGTCTGTTTTAAGAAATGCAGAAAGTTATCATCAAAAGGATGAAAAGATTGAGTTTTGGTAAAAGTCCTCGGCTGGACTTTCACATCTTCGAAAGAATGTTCTCTTTTTTTTGTGTGCATTGACATTTATTCACTTTTGACATTTATTCACTTTTTCTCACGCTTGCATCTCCAAAAGAATTTTTCAGATTTTTCTTGATGAGAAAGTGACGTCATTTTTTCTGCAAGCTGGTATGATCTGGCTGTGATTTTTTTTTTTTTTTTTAACAAAGCCAAAGACACTCCTTCAGATGCAGTCCAGCTGTGGCTCATGGTAGCTTAAGTAACACATTTTTTTAAGAACACTCCAGGTAGCACCCATGTACCTTTCAGTACAGCCAAAGCCATTCAGCAATTTTCTGAGAGGCAGCTTTTCTGAAGGCTGTTTTATATTGAGGCATATGGAAATGCATGTTGCATTTGTGACCCACAGAGGTAGCATTGATGAAGTCAAGAATTTGTTGCCATTTTCTCATGTTCACATCTGCAAGTTTTTTGCTAGTTCTAGCTTCATTCCAGTTTGGACATGAAAGGGTGGAATTCTAGCCTGTTAAGAGTGGAATTCCAGCCTGTAGATTTTTGTGCGCGTGTGTGGATAACAAATCAATGCTGCACCAAAGGCCAGTCATTGAACAAACATTCAACCTCAGAAAGATAGAGAAATACGTGCTGGAGGAAAAACGGTTACAGGTAAATAACTCTTCCGTCGTTATGAAAATACACAGAGCTTATTGAGGAAAAGCAAAAATGGCAGTAATTCTAGTGTAGTGATTCTGTGGAGATCTAGTGGATGTATGCCTTCTTTGGAAAAATGGGACAACTTGCCTTCAAAATGGTGCAGCCTGTCACAAACCTGAGCATCAAGTGATGTATCATCGCCTTTTCAGTTCAGTCACAACCAGCGCCATTTGTTGATACAGTATTTATCAACCTCTGTCATCTTTGTGTCTTGTTGATGTGCTGCATCAGAGCATGCCATTATTTTGCCTTCAACTGCGCATACAAAATGGTCACTGCCAGCTCTCATGAAGAAGTTAACATGAAATTCCATGATGTCGTTGTCTCTTCTGCTAGCATTCCCCAACCACCTCCAGTTCTCTGCAATTTGTCTGCAATTTTTTGTCTTCTTTCATGACTTTTTTTGTTGGTTTGTTCATTGTGTGTGCGTGGATTTTCATCTTTACAAGAGTTGGAAACAGTGAATTGATAAAGAAGTGGGAGCCCTAAATTATTGTAGAACAGATGTGCTTGGTAATGTCAGAATAGCGAGCCCTTCGCTGACAGCAGTCGAGGTCCATTGAATTCCCCGTTGTGAATCAGACAATCGTCACCTGGCTGAACTTTCTCAGCAGCCCCTGCATTTGACTGATGGGTGGACGTGTAATGGATTCAATTCTGAACTGAACGCGCTGCTTGAAAAAAAGAGAGAAGCTAATAGAGGCTTGAAAGCTATTTGAGATGATCATTGCAGGGGGAAAAGGTCGTAAAATGGCAGAAGGAAAGGGGGCATGTTCCCACACAACGAAAAACAGGAAAACTGAGTTGACTACTTACTCTTGGATATGACATTGAATCATCCAGGGCAAGGCATGGCCAGCTCTCTCACTCTCCCACTTTGATTTTGGAGGATGCTGATAGTGTGCCATATTCCACACCAAGTAAGAGTGATGTAGTTGTTAAGAATGGGTTAAGATAGAAGTAAGTCTGTGGCAGCATTGCTGAGCAGTCGATCAAGAATGGGTTAAGACAGAATGATACGTGTTGGGCAGTGTTGCTGAGAACTTGTTCAAGTATGGGCTAAGGCAGAAAAATGGGTCTGACTGTTTTTCAGCATGTAGCTATCGGTTCCACTGAAGTGGAATTTGGAAGGTAAATGAGTAGGAATATCAGGAGAACTTTTATGTAATTATCAAAAAAAATGTAATGCATAGATCTGTCTGGTTCCTTTCTTTTTAAAGCAAAAACACAAAGAAAAAACACAGTTCTTGAGACCTGTCAAAAAGAAAAGTTAAAAGAAATAAACATGAAAGCAAGTCTGATCGCATGTTTTTAGCATTAGGGTTGAAAATGCATTTTTTCCCGTAACTGCATGTCGGTTCAACTTTTAGGGACAAGTTGTTTGGAAATGTAGATGCCATGTATTGACTTTGTACAAGCCTTAACGTTTGTGCAGGAGCATTAGGCTCTGTTCACAACCTGCTGCCCAGCACTGGGTGGTAGTGTCCGAGTCCACAGCAATGCATAAAACTCATTTTTTGTATTCTGAAACTGATTTTAGATGTCAGAGTTGAATCTATCTGTTTCAGAATGTCGATGTTCAAACTAGATCAGAAAATCTAACTCAGAAATGAAAAAAAAAAAAAAATTGCAAAGGCTATAACCAATAATTGTGCAACCATGATCATTTTACGAACACAGAGAAAGTCTAGCATACCAATAGAGGTATGGTTGGCTGTGTGGGTGGCCTAGCTGATCCAAAGGTTCCAGGTTCAGTCCCCATGTGTGACAGCCAAGTGAAGGGTATTTTCTCATGCAGGTCCACGGACACCTGTGCAGATTCAGGTGTTGTGGATCAGACTTTAACCTTTTCGTGACGCGCCGTGTGATAGCGATGGCAACTCAGTTGACCCATACACGACGAGCCGTCCCCTGGTGACAGCAGCACTGCTGTACTGCCCGGACGTGCCGTGCCACCGTGACGGCACAACTATAAAAAAAATTCCCCTGTTCTCTTGTCTACCATCTAGGGGATGCAGCCGCCATTAATATTTAGAACAGGGTTCTAGCCACTGGAAGGGTAAGTTAACATGCACTAGCAATGACCTTTGTGACCCCAGAGTTGTCCGAACAAAGAGACCCATCTGGGACTGGGAAGGCACACGTGGAATTTCCTGCTTCACCAATATATCAGGCAGAAGGAGAATGACACGTGGTTTTAGAACTGGTTCAGCAAAGTAGTTCAGAAAATGAGGGGGGTAAAGGTGTACAGGTTTATCGAAAAGAATCTGAGCTTGATTTATTTGCTCTGTATTTAATAGTTTTTATACGTCTTACCATCTGAAGCCAAAAACAGTGGAAAGTGTGTACTGTGTGCAATGATTTAATTTCCTTAAAAAAAAAAAAATTCACTTGGATTACACATACTCAATACCTCAGGCTTTCTCTGCATCTGTTCATAGTAAGAGCGAAGTTTTATGCCCCTTTTTTTCCTCCTTTGGTGTTGTCATACTAACCAAACAAACGTAAACAAGATTGTGTTCTCCTACATTTTACTTATGTTGTTTCTGTAACAGTAGCGTTGCTATTTTACCCAAAATGTATTTAATTCCATGCTCATTACCAAGTTTGCGCTTTACCCTTTCCGTTGATAACGTAACAATTGCTTGTTAGATTTATAATTATATTAGGAGACATAAAATGAAATTTTAAAAAGTGGGAAAATCATGCTTCTGCAATGGTTGTAAGCACGTGCGGGAAATGCGCAATCACGGAAGCAACGTCGCTCTGCTGCGCCCATCTGGAAAGTATTAAACCGACGTCCTGCGTCTGAACACAGGCGGTACTTTTTTTTTTTTTAGTCATTGCATTGCAAGTCACCTTCTATCTTTTATAGAAGACTAGACCATCATGTACCAATGGAACAGATTATCAAAAAAAAAGAAAAAATCTGTGCGCATTGGTATTGTGATTAAATATCTTCCTTGAAGGCACAGTGTGTCTGCCTTAATGGTTGGATGAAAAAACGGTTGGAATGCTGATCTTGGGAGTTCTAGCTGAGGAAGGAAAAAGAACCAACAGAATTTCTTGTTCTCAGTCAAGTTCTCTTGAATCGTTTCCTTAAAATCATGCCGTTGCTTGACAATTCAGATGTATTTGTTACATCTATTGTTGATGCCATTTGTTGTTCAAAGATATTTGGTCCAATTTCTTCCCCCCGTTCTTCCCTCTTCTCTAGTTTACACACTGTTGCCTATAATTTTACACCTGTATGGTATTATAAATTAAATCAGACATTCTGATTCTCAAGTTGATATTAAAGAGGAATTTTCCTCCTCACACACACACACACACATTTGTATTAATAGTAATTGTGCCTGTAACATTGCTGCCATGCATATCAAATTAGTAAGCTAGTCTGTGTTGAATTGCATACATGTGCAAAATACATGCCTACACAAATTTTATATGAAACGTGTGTTTTGAAAGATATTTTTACCCAATGGCTGTTATTCAGGAGTATGCTAGTCGATGCATGTTCGGTATGTGAGGAGGCATACATAAGACCTCTGGAGACAATACTGAAAGAACGGTACATCATAAATCCATGCATCTACTGTTCTTAATTGTCATTTTGACACGACTCCGATTGTTCTGTTCTGTTTTTCCCAGTTTTGATCTGTAGCATGGAGCTAAGCTTTAGTTATGTGGATCTGCTTCTTCCTGTAATTCTGATGAAATATGGTTTTGTGGACTTTTGTATATGTGTTTGATTAAATATGTGTACATTTTGTGAAGAATAAAGTATGAATATAATTCATGCAGGTTGAAGTGCCTCAATTGCCTGTGCAGCTTGTAGACCACTTATCTTCTCTGTCTGTCTCCTTTCTTTCTCTCATTCTTTTCACCTCTCTTGCTCTTCATGCCTGCTCCCTCACACACACACACACACACACACACACACACACACACACTGACTCACAATCGAAGACAACAAAATCAAGATTATTTTCACTTTGATCTACCGTTCATTAAAAAGCGAAACAATCGCACCGACAGACAATTTCTCGGAAAGAATTTCAAGAAATACAAAGAAAGCTCATCTTTCCTATCCCCTCCTGGACGTGTGTACATTTATACACACTAGCACTAAACACTACATGTATATCGAAGTACTGACTTGTCAGCTCACCTGCTGAAAGTCTCACATGGGCGTGCAGAAGCTGACAAACAAAAGTGTCCGAAGGACAACATGAGATACTATCACCCACTAGACTAATATATTACTTCACTGACACTTTGAAAGATTTACTCATTGTGGGAGAGAGAGAGAACTTTGAACAGGCAAGCAAAACATCGATTTCTTCCATATCAAAAGGCATACATTTTGACCATATTCATGCACAATGGACAGGTTATCACAGTCAGATATGATTAAGAGGCTTGATGAGTCAAATAGTAAGTAGTCTGCATATCACATTGCATGTGCATTTAAAAAAAAATGTCAATACATTTGAAAAGTGTATAGATTAGGATCTGAACTTTGATCAGCATACTATTTCTCTGTCACCTGAGATTAATCACAACAAAGCAATGAAAGGGATTTAATTGTGCATCAGGATTTTTTTTTTTTTTACCTTTACAAATCAATGTAAGATTAACAATGAAGCAGATAAGCATAGAAGTAACTTAAAAAAAAATATGAAAAAAAATATCAAAAGAGAAACAACAGCCATAATGAATATTGTTTCTTTAGTAACTGGAAAGGGGAGAGCAATAGACACTCCCAAGGGTCCTTCCTTGTCCACCTCTTGAAAGGTAAAAAAGAAATGATTTTTTTTTAATTATTAACAATTTAATCTATAGTAAGCATGCAGGGTTCACTCTTGGAAAAGAAACAAATTCAGCTGGTCCATGATTTATCCAAGTATTTCCAGAAAAAGTGACTCCCTTGCACGTCTTTGACAAGTATTCATACATTTTATTTTACTTTTTTTTTTTTTTAAAGTTTGGTAAACATTGCACCACCACACACACACACACACACACACACACACACACACACACACACACATATATATACACACACCTCCCCCTTTCCCTCCGTCCTTTCTACCTCCTCCCCCCCCCCAACTTCCTCTCTCCCCACAAAATATGATACAGAGTACAGTGCAATAGTTTAAGAAAAAACATTGAATGCTTTTTTTTTTTTTTTCTATAATGCTGTATTCAAATCACTGTAGATGCCAATAAGAATAATACTTGGAGATACAAGATGTGCGTCATTAAAAATGGACCGTTTTTGGTCGATCAAAAAATAGTGAGGGAAGGTGTGGGGTTGTGGTGGGGGGCGACATTTGAAGACCAACACACTTTTAATAAGAAGAGGAAACAGAAAACATGAATACTAACCAGAATATTGGAAGGCGACCACCCTTTCATTTAAAAAAGAAAACATTTGAACACCAACAACAACAGTTGAAGACACTAGTCTTCAAAAGTTTTTGTTAATGTGCAAGCATTTCTTTGAATGAAATAAAAAAAACCTGAATGGGAAAAAAAACAAACAAATATACATGAACGCTTGAACACTTAAAGAACTTGATGGAAGATGGCCCAGGGACCATACCGTTAATTTCGTGTGATCAGGACAAAAGGACGGAGCTGGGAATTTTGTTTTGGGCATTATGAGATGGAATCTGAGTTTGGGCTGAATTGAAAATAGGAGAACTATTTTCACTGTGGCTGTGTGTGTGTGTGTGTGTGTGTGTGTGTGCGCGCGTGTGCACATGTGTGTGTGTGTGTGTGTGTATTGTATCACTGCCACAAAAGAGGGCACTTTTTCAGCAACGCCCGTTGTTTGAATAGTGACGACTGTTATATTTCTGATAGACACACAAACCAGTGTGTCTCGTCAGAAAAATAACAGCTATCACTACTGAACCAATTTGAATGAAACTCAAAGGTGGGCAGATGGTATGGCACCCAAGAATGAACTCATCAGACTGGCACAGACACAATCAGCAGGTCTGTTCCTGGGATGCATTCCAGTTCAATTAAAATCCATTCTAGTTCCAGCATAATCTTGCTGACCGACAGCAAAGAAACAGCTGAAAAACATCTATAGCAATGGTCAATATCTTCGGCGGATCTTTAACAAATTTTTGGGGGGTATCTGCATGTGGTGAGAATATGGAAGCTCCTGGGATGATTTTGACATCATGTTAAAAGATTCATCGGTCAATGAAAAGAGTGACGATCTTGACCCCTGACTTGTAAATTCACATCCGTTTCTCCCAAACTCTGTGAGCTTCTGTTGAAGACAACACTTTGGCTGCTGGGGAGGAGGGTGAAAAGAGGGGGGCAGGGGGTGGGGGGGGAGGAATGAAAGGGACTACTAAATGCACATGAAATCTTGTACTTGCATTCATGAAATGGGACAGTTGTTAACAGTTCTTTGTTCTTTCTCTTTTAAAATATGTCAAAGCACTCATAAAATTCACTGAAAAAAGAGAGGTTTCAGGTTAAAAGACTACATACATGAATACTTGATTTCTTTTTGTAAAAAGGATAACAAAATGTATGTGGTTTACGACAGTATATCATGTATACTTTTGGCAGTAACAATTTGTCGCATGCAAAATTGATGAGTTTCATACACCAGGGAACAATATGAGAGCGCACAGCTATAGAATTTCTGACAAATACAGACATAATCAAGAAATGCAGAATTTTTACACAGTGAAACTTCTCATTCAGACACATGAAAATTAACACACAGTGAAACCTGTCAATTACGACCTCCAGAGATCCTGAACACTTTCATAGCCAACAGCGACACGTGTCCATTTTCAGCACTTGTCGTCCACATGCTCACAGACTCATGCTCAAAGGTAATGACTGTTGACCAGAAGGGGTCGTAACTTCAGTTCACTCTCTGCTCTCTTTCATTAGAGATAGGAAGAAGATACTTCATCATGTAATACTTGAAGCATCAACAAGCCAGTCTGAGTTGTTTACGGGTGGCTGCAAATTTTTTCCCCCCAATATTTCTGAGAACGCCATTTTTTTTTCAGTGTTTCTCAGTCGATCACAAATCTTCGAGTAAACAGAGGAGTGAGCCAGTTAATGACCATAAAATGTTTTTCTGAAATTTACGGTGTTCTAGTCCCAGGCATTTCTCATTACTATGCAATATGATTTATGGCAACTGATGCTTTGGTTAGTCAGATACAATTGATTTAGTGAAGTAACCCCCGTAACACAGCTGTGTTAAGGCAACCTGGAGTTACAGGTTACAGCAGGCAGTATGACTGGCATGAAAAAAGCACGGACCTTGGCTGGTTGGCAGAGAAAGGGTTAATTAAGAAAGACTTCCTCAAAGGGAGGGAATCTTAGAGGGGAGGTAATCTGAACACAGTGGAACAAGCCCTCTTCCTCAAAATGAACCCTCTTTTCAATGACACCCTTCTTGTAAACTACTCCTCCTGTCAATGACTCCCTCTTCAAAATTACCCCCCCCCCCCCCCCCCCCCCTCCTTTTTCTTTCTTTAAACAAAAGTGCCCTCACAATCCCTCTTTCCAACAACTTCCTCCTCATAAAGATGCTTCTGTTCAATGACTCCCGCCTCACAACGACGCTCGTTTCAACAACCCTTTCATCACAATGACCTTTGCTAACCCAGTTCTTTACTTCCTTGACTCTCCCTCTGATCAGTCTCTTAGCCCAGTTCCTTATTTTCTTTATTCATCCCCTCTGACCAGCCTCTTAACATAGGTCTTCAAAGTTTTGTATACTTCACTCCCCTCTCTCATTAATCTCTTAATCCAGGTTTTTTTTTATATATATACTTGGCTCCCCCTCTCATTAATCTCTTGATCCAGGTTTTTTTTTAATACTTGGCTTCCCCCTCTCATTAATCTCTTAATCCAGGTTTTTTTTTAATAAATATACTTGGCTCCCCCCTCTCATTAATCTCTTGATCCAGGTTTTTTTTTTATACTTGGCTTCCCCCTCTCATAATCTCTTAATCCAGTTTTTTTTTTTTATATATATACTTGGCTTCCCCTCTCATTAATCTCTTAATCCAGGTTTTTTTTTTTTATATACTTGGCTTTCTCCCTCTCATTAATCTCTTAATCCAGGTTTTTTTTATATACTTGGCTTTCCCCCTCTCATCAATCTCTTAATCCAGGTTTTTTTTTATATACTTGGCTCCCCCCTCTCATTAATCTCTTGATCCAGGTTTTTTTTTTTATACTTGGCTTTCCCCTCTCATTAATCTCTTAATCCAGGTTTTTTGGGTTATACACTTGGCTCCCCTCTTTCATCAATCTCTTAACTCAATTCTTTCTTCATTCCACTCTCCCCTTTCATCAGTCTCTTAATTAGTTACCTAACTTCCCCCCTCTCATTTTCAACTGAAAATCACTTCACCAGGTCTTCTTGTCCTGCGGCATGTGTCATCTTGCGAAAGTGAGCAGCGCTCGTATCAAATGGATCATAGCATTTGACGTTTGTAAAGGGCGGTCTGAGCGCGAGCAGAAAAAAAAACCATACAGCTGACTATGAAAAGCATAACATATCTGTTGAAGACAGGGAGCTTCATGAAAGCCCTGAGAGTTTGTGTGCCCCCGAAACTGGTAAACTCTGTACACAAATCGAAAAACAACAAGAGTGTGGGAGTGATTCAGTGATGGCAGAAACTTCTTGGTCCTGGAAAGGTCCCTACCCTCTCTCACCGGACACAGACCGTGATTCCAGAGCATGGAACGGCCAGCCGGAGAAGCCACTGTAGAGGAACAGCGTGAAAGTTCTCAAGGGGGGAAAGGGCATGAGGGGAGATAAGTCAGTCAGTCAGTGCCGAAGGAGTTGATCACGGAGTGAAAAGAATCTCTCTAGTCTGTGCTGCGATCACACACTTCCAGATAAATGTAACACGGACGAAACAGCTTTTATCACCAGGAATGTCTTAACTGACAGGTTTCACTGTAATACGCCAGAACAACTCCACAAACAATTACTCCAAAATAAACCAGCTTCCAGCGTTCTGCTTGAATGCAGGAAGGTATATATAAAAGCTTTGTGAGACACGTCAAAATCAGCAGTCTAAACACTGATGTTTGAGCAAAAAGATGTGGGCGTCACATATTTCCGTCAGCAACATCAGCCAAGAATTCACGGACCTTTCTTAGCTCCGAGAGGGCTGCAGTTTACACAAGGACAATAAAAAATACGTATTTTGTGAGCCCACAAAGGTAGCTGTCCATGTCAAAATGGGATAAATCAGGATAGTTCAAACTAGAGATGTAACCAAAATGCATAAAGGGTATGCTAAAACATGCAAATCGATCTTCATGCAGAAACACCTTTCTAAAATGCGGGAACAAAATCATGGAAGATTTTGATGATACAACTTTGCCTGCCCTCTCTCTGTTGCTCACACACACGCGCGCGCACACACACACACACACACACACACACACACACACACACACACACACACACACACACACACACACACACACCGTAACCATCACCACGTATGCTCTCATAAACATACACATCCTACTTTGAAACAAATTTTTTTTTTTCAAATGTCTGCAATGTTCATAAACCTTGCTTATACTACATAACAAAGGAGCCCTGTTGTCACCTTGAAACATGATATCTATATATATATATATATCGATATATATATATATATATATATATATTTTTTTTTTTAGTCACATCTTTAAGTGCTTACGTGTTAATGGTACCTTTTTTTTTTTATAATATAATCTAAAAACAAAAAAAAAAAACAAACAAAGCCAGAAAAGCACATATAAAAAGACATGAAACTAATAAAAGCTGAAAGTCAATTCTTCTTAAATTCATCGCCACTTATTAAAAAAAAAAAAAAATTACATACCATTCAAATTGAAATACTGAATGGAAATAAATCTTCACAACCAGTGGAGCATTCATTGTTCGATGAGCTTTGACCAATACATCTCGCAAAATGAACTGAAAACACACACACACTGAAAACAATTTATCGTCAGATTAACTCAAAGGTTGTACAGACAAAACACACACACACACACACACAAGAAATGCTTTACAAGATCAAACACTGTGTAACATACAGGCCATAGAGGCCTAATGCAAGAGGCCATAGCGGCCTAATGTCATAGAGGCCTAATGCAAGGCAACATGGCGTGTCACTTTGCAAACCATGGTTTGCTGCTCCAGGGATGGTGGGCAGGAAGATCAACACCACCACTACCCACTGTTAGGCTCTCCTCTTCAAAACACATCCCACTGGGCCTTCTCGGTTTTTCTGACAAAACGAGTGTTTCTAGCCCACCCCCATTCATAACAGAATGGCCCCTTGGCCAGGTTGGAAAGGGGGAAAAAAAAAAAAAAAAAAAAAAGGTTGCCTACCAACATTTTGCCAGCAGAGGAAGCAGCTTGAATATTCTGAATCATCTCAGTTCATATGCAGGAATAGCATCCTGATATCTGATGTCATTAGACCTCATACTGTGTAGAATGCGTAACTCTGTGTGTGTGTGTGTGTGTGTGTGTGTGTGTGTGCATGCGTCCATGCGTGCATGCGTGCATGTGTGTGTGTGTGTACATGCGTGCATGTGTGTGTGTACGTGTGTGTGTGCGCGCGCGCGTGCATGCGCCTCATTTTCCATCTCATCTGCATACCCTCTCTCACTCCTTTCCCTATCCCATCCCCACTCTCCCCAGTGGCAGTATTCCCCACATTGTTCATTCCAACTACCCCCCCCCCCCCCCCCCCTCCCCCCCACTCCCCACCCCCGTCCACAGCCACATCCAGACTTGTCCTATCACAGCCCCAAACACAGAGTGCACAGGGAAGAGAGCCAGCAGGGCTGCCCCTCCACTTCCACAGTGGTCAGCTGCCGCCTGTTTCTGATCCAACACATGCAAGGCGCCACTCTTCTACCATTTACACATTGAGGGGAACAGTCCGAATTCCAGCCCACAGGTCCCCTAAATCAGCATTACCCTCCGGGCAGTCCCAGTGCTGAAAGACCAGGACAACGCTACACTGTACTGAGACATTAATGCCACCGTGCCACATAACAGTCTACGCAGCTGTCTTTAATCTGGAGGGACTACCATGTTCTTCTCCCTTACACCGCCGCAGGATGCAGGCGTTTTCTTTTCAGGTCGTATATCTCACCGACGCAAGACTGGCACATGGTGAAGTGCTGTTTGCTAGATGCGTGTGTCAGATTTTTCACGCATGTGTTCACACACAGAATCTGGGTTTTAAAGTCTCATCGGTAAGTCTATGAGGAAACCCATGTCTCAGATGTTACCTCCAAACATGAAAATACCCTCCAACCGACATGTCCTGGCTGGGAACCTCAGACCTTGAAGCAAGACTCTGATGTACAAAGAAAGAAGAAGAAGAAGAAAGAAACTTCTCTCACAGGATCTACTAGGACGACATCCTTATTTCTCACACCTGTCTTTCTGTTCAATGCTACAGTATCCATTGGATGTTTCAGACACTCTCTTTCTGCACACCACATACAAGCAGTCTTAAACATCTTGAACGCGGCTTGTTCGCCAGGGATTAAACAGCACATGGAAGGCTTGAGGCACTGATACAGTGTGAGCGTTAACGTTGACGCATCTGGCAGGATGACAACACTGACAATGAGTCGTGCAAACAGAAGTTGCCTTCTGCCAGAGAGCAAACAAACAGTAAAATACACAGGGGGAAAAAATGTAAAAACTGCAATTTTGTTCAAAACACTACAAAATTGCTAAGCTAGCAATAAAACCATTCAAAATACATAACACGTAACAATCCTTTCTGCCTTCTCCAAATCTAAAACAAGGGGGATATTAAAATATGCGTATAAAATTCCAAAATGTGAAATGACCATCTCAGCCAAAAACTATGTCCAAACTAAAAAAAAAAAAAAAAAAAAAAAAAAAGCATTTTTAATGCCTCACTTTCATCCTCTGCTACCTCATCCTTTCTTTACCCTTCTCCTCAATCAAAATATAAAGAGGAGGGGGTGGGGGAGGGAGTCAGATTCATGACCCCAGCATGTGACACGCCCCTACCGCTGTGTACTCCGCACCACTGCGGACTGGGCCATGCGGGGCGCCGCCACCCCTCCCTGAACGCTCTCACGACATGGGTGTGGCCGTCTTGCCATCCTTCTTCTCCCTGTCTCCCCTCAGCGTGGCCGGGGCCGTCTGCGGCCGTGTGATGCGGGGAAACACAGACTTGAACCATTCCTCGTACTCCTCCACCGACAGGTCCACGATGCGCTCGCGGCAGAACTCGATGGCCGCCGAAATGTCCGGGGAGCAGATCTCCCAGTCCCTCAGACCTTCCAGCACCTTGAGGAACTTGTAGGACTGTTTGGAGGTGCTCTCCACCTGCAGGACAGGCGCCAGAAGTCTGGTGTCAGTTTCACCGTACACGGCAGTTAGTTTAATAACTGCAGACATCAGTTTAGAAACGAAAACAACACTGGTATGGACGTGTATCGAGATTTTTTTTTCTTCGCCTGAGGAAGACCTAAGAGGTCGAAACACGTCGTGTTTTCTTTTGCGACTCATTCGTTCATGTTGTTCGGCAGAGTTATCATACAGAAACACTTTAAAAATTTGTTTAGATTTCTGTCTTTCTAGTCCAGCCATACCTAAACAGTGATAAGACTACACAGTACAGTCTTGCAAGCAGGATAAACGAAAGTGTTTTTCGCTGAAAATTAACGGTAATTAGCTTCTGGCACAATTCTTTTCAAACTTTCATATTTTTGTTTACTTTTTACTTCCTAGTTTCTGATGACCCCCCCTCCTCCTCCTCCCCCATTCCCCTTCCAACCTTACCCCCACCCACCCACACCCCCTTCCCCCTGCCTCTTTTAATCACCCACCTCCATCCTCCCTCGAACAACCAATATATGGATGAGCATGTAGGCAAGCATTTAACTGAACAAAATTTTGTAAAATCTGAAGTTAGGATGGACACTGACATCAGTGAAAATGTACACTGAGTCATAGTCGAGCAAGCGGAACAGTCATTTTTGTTGCTTTTGTGGAGATAAGGGAGGTGGGGAAGGGGGGGGGGGGGGGGGGGGGGGGGGGGGGGGTTTACAACAAATAAGTGTAGTCCCTGTGGAGAAAAACATAAAAAAGGTTCAACAAATTCAATTTTTAATAAATTTTCATGTTTGTGAGCACTAAATGCAACACAGGAATATAGATATTATATACAAACCAAAATGAGTAGTCTCTGCCATTTCCCCAAAGAGAGAAATTGCTAAGTAATGGCAGTTAACACTCTAAAGGTAATTCAACAAACAACATTTCATTGTGATTCAACAATACATTTGACACAACCAAATTCTTACAAAAAAAAAATCTGATTAGAGGAATATGCGGCAATGTTGAAGCTACAGAATGTCAAGGACCTTTCTCTCTCTCTCTCTCTCTCTCTCTCACACACACACACACACACACACACACACACACACACACACACACACACACTCACACACACACACACACATGCACACACACACACATGCACATACATGCACGCATATATGCACAATTCAAGACTAACAATCATGTGAGCCTTACTAGTTTACAGGAATTTTGGAAAAAAATATTTAACAGTGTAATAATCAGTGTGTAACAGAGAGACGGAGGGAGAGAGAGACAAGAGTGAGAAAGACATTCCCTGTGACATCAGAAACACATTACATATTGTCTCGCATTATTTGCCTCACACAGCACATGTTATAAGTGTGAGTAGCACAAACAGTGCCTGAATCATACTTCATGAAAACGATGCAAGTGCAAATCTCCACTCACTAACATCTTCACATTCCTTCGCTATTCATCCAGTGCAATTAGCAAATAAGCAACCAATCTGTGCCTGCTGTTTTCTTCACTCACACAGTTCAATCATCAATCTTCTCCTGTTGTGTAATTTAAACATGCACATCAATGGTTAAATTCATCAGTATCATGTGTGATAACATTCACACAGGCCAATGATCAAAATGCGGCTCTATTCAGACAGATTAGTGATGAAAATCATCTTTTTTTATCTGCTGTATTCTTGATTCACACTGATCAAGATCGTCAATCTCTTCCCGCTACCTTCACTGTTCATACATTTTGATAAGCAAAATAATTTTTTCATGTGGTGTTCACTATTCATACTGATCATTGATTACACCATCAATCTTTTCCTGCTATGTTCATTATTCATACTGATCAACAATCAAAGTAATCTTTTCCAGTTATCTTCCTTGTTCATGCAGATCAATTATCGAAATCATCTTCTTGTTCGTTGGCTTGTTTGTTTGTTTTTTGTTTGTTTTCTGGGCATGTCAGCACTAACACAGATCAATATATCAGTATCATCAAATCTTTTCCTGTCATGTTGCTATTCACACAGATCAATTGTTAAAACCATCCTTTTTTTTTGTCTTGTCGTGTCACTATTCACACAAATCAACTGTTAAAATCATCCTTTTTTTTGTCTTGTTTTGTCCCTATTCATACAGATCAACTGTCAAAATCATCAATCCTTTCCTTTCATGTCACTATTCATATAGACCTATGAACAAGTTATCAATTTTTTTTTTTTTCCTTTTTCTCTAGCTTTACAGACCAGCTATCAAATCTGTCAAAGTTGTGCATATGTCCAATGAAATGTCATGGGCAAGAAAAGCCACACAGGAAATCAAATGTGTGATGACTTGTCCTTGTTGGCTGGTTTTTTCACCATCACGTCTTTATTGTGTCAACTATCAAGGTAGACTCAGTCGTGGTAAATAGTGAGGAACATCGTACTAACACTATGAAGGTAGTAGATTTCCTCTAAGTCAACCTTAATACTTGATGGTAGAACCTGTCTTTAATTCAAATCTGCTGACTGTCTGCTTACAAAATTTACTTTTATTAACGGTTGTTTCTTTGTTTTTTTTTCTTTCCCTGAAAAAAAAACAACAACCCTAGAGCTAAATATACTCTCTAACAAAAGAAAGTTGCCACCCTCTTATCTTTGTTTAGAACTCTTTAGTTCAAAACTGACAGTTTCATGATAAAAAAAAAAGCATTTCATTCATAGTCTATTTTTCATTCTGACTACCGCATTTAAACAGGTCACTCAGCTAGGAATAGCACTTACTTGGAGCTTTCGATAGACCTCCGTCTGTCTTCTTCAGCGGGTTCATTTCTCAAACTGATTGATGACAATTCTCGTCAACATCAAAGAACTTGCGACATTATTGTGCAAGAAACAGCAAAGGGATCGGAGTTGACAGTGACACTCTCATCAGCGGGTCTGATGACCTTTGGCACCCGTCACTGTGGAGTATTACTGCCTGACCAACAGCATCAGAGTCTGACCTCTGTTCAGCAGCGAGGTACTCATGCACAATGACACGCCAACCCATCGAGCTTTGGTACTAACACGGAACCACCTAAATGCTGCCAACATCAACATCACCTTGCCTTGGCTGGCTCTCTCTCTCTCTTCTGGATCTCAGTCCTAAGGGACACTTCTGGGATCATGTGGTGGATGAGCGGGTGCTTGCCTTCCCCCAAAAGCTGAGTGCACAGATGATCGCAGCACGGAACAGTATCCCAACAGAGAAGATCACACGTCTGGTGCCGTCAGTGAGAAGGCGAGGCACTGCAGTGATCAATGCCCAAGGTCATCACACCCGCTGTGGAGAATGTGACCTTTGACTCGAACCCTTGTGCTGTTTCAAGCGTGATAAAAAACCGATACAGCCGGAAGTTTGTGGATGTTTAATGTCTGTTCAAGAAATTGACTCTGTACTCTTTTTTACAACGTTGTGAGTTTTGAAGTAAAGCATTTTCCAACAAGGAAAAAGGGTGTCACTTTCTTTTTTTGGTTTGAGCATATATTGCAGAGAACTGACTCCATTATCAAAGTTGAACATTCGGCAGTCTGCACTCTGTGATTAGCATCATGAAATCAAGCACCAGGTCAAAAGATGTGAGGGTCTTGAGCGATGAAAATTTGAGTGCATTAACGTGATTGAAAGTGAGCTTTGTGACCAAACATACACACACACACACACACACACAGAAGGGTGGGGTTGGTGTTTCTGTCATTTCTGAAATGCAGGCCAGTGCGCCCTACCTGCTTGAGGGCATGTTTGATAGACATCCGCTTGCCCCGAGGCTGACAGGAAGTATGGAAAGTCAGGTTGAAAATTCGGTGCCACAGTGATCACAATTCGGAATGGAAACAATACAAATGACGTGACTGCAGGATGGTGTTTTGTGAACACAACAAACTTTGGAAGCCGATAGGAAAAGACACTGAAAAGATGGAAGTGGAAATATACAGTGACCACATGCAATGAACACATGAAAAAAAACCAATGCCCTGAAACAGTAAGAAATCTGAGTGGTACATAGCAAAGCTGTGGAAAAACACGCCAATGAAAACAGCACTGCGGCTAGCATTCATTACAACTTACTTGGTGGGGTTCAAAACTTAAAAAAAAGTTAACAACTGGGGTAAGCCAGTTCACTTTCATTCATTCATGCCCATCGCCGCTAAGACAGTTCACTACAATGGCCTTTTGGCATGGTTCAATATACAGTGGAACTTCTCAGTCATGATCTCGAGGAATCAGCTCAAAATGCAGTCTGAACAGGGAGGGGTCTGAAGAGGGAGGATGGCACTACTGTACAGATGTTCATATCCAACATCCAAAGGCATCCAGCAAACTCAACTGTCCAGACGTTTATCAGGCGTACTGTACATGTACAGCATGAAAACTCAAAAAAAAAAAAAAGTAACTCTTGTTATAACTGTACAAGAATTTTTTTTTTCCATCATGCCTCACAGACTTGTCCAAACCCCAGTTTAGGAGCCCCTCTTTGTCTTTTGACCCTTCTCTTAATCCTTCTTAATGTAAACCTTAACCTTTGTCTTCACCTCAGGTGTGGGTGCTCAGAATGGCTGGCGGAGCTCCGAGCAAAGAGGCCGACACAAAGAGGGGCTTCACAAAAAAACCTCCCGCAAACCATCTCATCAATGGCTGCGCATGCTGGACCTTTTTTTTTAATTTGTTTGTTTGCTTTTTTCTTTTCTTTCAAATTGGGGGACAACTTCTTAGTCTCCATCCCTCAATCAGGCTGAAATCGATTCTTTATTTCTAATGACATTTTGAAATCTATATCTTTATCTACCTGAAGTTGTTTGGTGATCAATATCATAGCTTTACTTTTATGTGCTTTTTAAGGTTACTGCTATGGCGAGTACATTTTTTTTTCATAATGGTGACAACGGCACTTTGCACAATTTTCTTTATGGATGGCACAAAATCGTCACAGAGGAGTTATTTCTAAGCATTAAGTATATTTCAGAGATTAAATCTCAACAGCTCCAGCTGGCAGGTTGAAACTGATTCTTTTTTCAATGATATTTTGAATCTGCATTTTTGCTGCCTTAAGTGATTTTCTGATCAACATTATAATTCCACCTCTCGCATATATTTTTTTTGATTACTTCTAAGATCAGCGCAGTTCTTTTTCACCATGATGACGACATTTTGTTTTACAAGTTTCTCGATGGAAAGGCGTGAAAGTGTGACAGGGGGAGTTAATTCTAAGAGTTGTCTACTTCAGAGATTGATCTTCTTCTGCCGTTTGGCCCAACATCATGACACAATTTTCACTGCATTTTTCGGCCGCTCATCAGCTGATATTTTGTGAAAAAAGTTGTCCTAGTCCAGGACTGGTCAGACCCAGTTGTTATTCAGAATTCATTTATGGCAGACAGTAAAGTTAGTTGGTCATTTTCATTCAGGTTATATCAGGGAGGGATTTCTAAAGGGGGATTGGAAATGGGGAGTCCCACTGTAATTTAGAATAACAGAGCAACATGGTTACGGCCCTGAAATGGCCCTTTGCAGTCGGCTGGGCTATAAGCAACATTACCTTACCTTACCCAGAATAACAGAGTGTTTATCTGCACATCCTATCAAATTCCTGAATATCAACATACTGTAAGATTTTCAAAAACTGTGGCAGCATACATACATATACACAATCCCCCAGTCAGTACACTGTCACACAAACAAAATTACATGTATTTCACATCAAATTTCTGGACATGACATGAACGATATTCACTGGTGTGATTCTATGCAAACCCTCCAATGCACGATAACTGGAATGTCTTCACTGCTTAAAAAATGTGTATTAAAAAAAAAAAAAATAGGGATTTTCATTAATAGAAAGTAGAAAGAAAAAGAATGCAGAAAAACAGAGACACAGAGAGAGAAAGCTGTGTGAACAGACATATTTCTGGAGACAGGGAAAAACGACAGGTCTTTGTTAAAAAAAAAGCTCATTCAGGGAGTAAGAAAATAAACACAGGCGCAAATGAAAAGATCAATCATCTGGTTTTAATCCAATGTTAAAACGAGTTCAGTCACACAAAGTAAGAGAATAAACTGAGGGGCAAATCGAAAGTATTGATTATTCATACACTGGCAATAGAAAAAACACAGGTTTTTTTTTTTGTTTTGTTTTTTGAATGTTCTTGATGTAAAGGGCACACAGAAACACGCACAGAATTTTCTCCTCCAGATTGACAAAGTTGACACATGGACAGAGACACAGAGAGAGAGAGAGAGAGAGAGAGAGAGAGAGAGAGAGAATTGTAATAAATCAGAAAAAGCTAAAACTAAGTCAGCCATCATCCAACAAAATCCACAACAAAATCCATAACACCAAACAAAAACCCAGGCAAGCCAGAACCAACTGACTAACCTCTTGGCTAAACTAACAGTCACCAACACAACGTGGCACCATTAGCACTGAACTAAAAATTCCTTGTTATTTTCAAACACTGTCACCAAACAATCTGTTGAAAGACTTTTCACCAAACGATTTGTCAAAAAAAACAAAAACAAAAAAAAAGGTGGATGGGATTTGAGAATATCCCAATAAACAAATGAACGTAAACCATAGACAACTGTTATCAGAGACAGGTAGAGAGGTGGCCAACCTACATGATCTTCAGGATCGTTGTGCTGTCATCACCAAGAGAACATAGATATACACATATTTGGGAATTAAACTGATAATGAATTGAGAAATAAAATATGCAAAGGCCATTATATTATTAGGAAATTTCTGTGTTTATGCCTACACCCTGGAACCTATGCTTCCATAGAAAAGGGAAAGCATGTGTGTGTGTGTGTGTGTGTGTGTGTGTGTGTGTGTGTGTGTGTGTGTGTGTGAGACACAGAGAGAGAGTAAGAAGGGGGGGGGGGGGGGGGGGGGGGGGGGGGACAGACAGACACAGAGTGAGGCCGGAGAGAGCTAAAAGAAAAAAAATAGAATATTACAAACTTACTATCAGACACACACATGCATGCACACTCACACACACACACACACACACACACACACACACACACACCTAGAATAATTATTTTTCTAATACAAAATTACATTCATTATATTCTGGGGAAAAGTATCGAAGAGAGAATTAAAACCTTTGTTCCTTTATTTATTTATTCATTGGTTGGTTATCAGCAATGCTTTTAACAGCTGATAAATCAAATTATCAGTAAAACACAATACCACATTCATTTCTCTTAAATCAGTTCTTCATTATTAATTACTAATTACTTAGACTCAAATAAGGTAAATCTGTCTAAAACTTTGTTATAGTCTGATCTACCAGTAAACTGAGTACAGTATTTATATATACTCTCACACTGACCAGCGGTCAGGCAATCCTCATTTCTGCGGGTGAAAGGTTTGTCCCTCCACTGACCTAACTGTAAGAATGCTATAACCCTGTTTGTCTCCTCACTGACCTGACTGAATGCTGTAGCCCAGTCTGGGTGAGGTTAACAAGTGTGACCAGCAATTACAAGAAAATAAACTAAATTGTTTGGGAAAAAAAGTCCATCTTCTCAATTCAGATTCACTATTTAACAGTTTATTTGCATCAACATGGCACATAGTAAACGTCAGAGACAAGTTATTTCCACAGATACGCCTGTCAGATCCTTGTACCGACACAATGTGAAGGGTAGTCGTACCAGCTGCAGACACATCAACGCACAAAGGAAACAGAACCAGTAGGGAAGGCCGTTTCCCACCCACACATCAAACAGTTGTTTGCATCAACAAGTACAAAGAAGCTGCGACTGTTGAGACCGCTGAGATAGCCCATTCCCACCTATACACACACCAGTTGCTTATATTATTAACCTTTGCTGTTCGTTGAGGAAAATGAATGACCCTCAGTCACGTTTTTCAATCCATAACTGAATCAGTTTTATTTTGTCTCCACAACATTTTTTTTTTTTTGACTTTGTCAATAAAGTATGGCCCTGCACCTGTATGAAAAAAAATTGTATCTTTCGTCCACAAAGAAAGGAGTAACCCCCCCCCCCCCCCCCCCCCCCCCCCCCCCTCCCCTGCAGCAAGGTTCTCTTCCTTCGATAAAGGTGTGAGTCCCTGGACACCATGACATACAGCAAGGCTGTAGTCCTTCAGAAAAAGCGCGTGGGTCCCTGAAGACCCACGACCTGCAGCAAGTCTTTGTTCCTGAACACACAGTGTGGGTCCCTGAAGACCCACGACCTGCAACAAGTCTTTGTTCCTGAACAAAAAGCGTGGGTCCCTGAAGACCCACGACCTGCAGCAAGTCTTTGTTCCTGAACAAAAAGCGTGGGTCCCTGAAGACCCATGACCTGCAGCAAGTCTTTGTTCCTGAACAAAAAGCGTGGGTCCCTGAACAAACAGCGTGGATCCCTGAAGACCCATGACCTGCAGCAAGTCTTTGTTCCCGAACAAAAAAGCGTGGGTCCCTGAAGACCCATGACCTGCAGCAAGTCTTTGTTCCTGAACACAAAGCGTGGATCCCTGAAGACCCATGACCTGCAGCAAGTCTTTTGTTCCTGAACACAAAGCATGGGTCCCTGAAGACCCATGACCTGCAGCAAGTCTTTGTTCCTGAACACAAAGCGTGGGTCCCTGAAGACCCACGACCTGCAGCAAGTCTTTGTTCCTGAACACACAGTGTGGGTCCCTGAAGACCCATGACCTGCAGCAAGTCTTTGTTCCTGAACAGAAAGTGTGGGTCCCTGAAGACCCATGACCTGCAGCAAGTCTTTGTTCCTGAACAAAAAACATGGGTCTCTACAGCAAGTCTTTGTTCCCGAACACAAAGCGTGGGTCCCTGAAGACCCACGATGTGCAGCAAGTCTGTTCCTGAACACAATGCGTGGGTCCCTAAAGACCCATGACCTGCAGCAAGTCTTTGTTCCTGAACAAAAAGTGTGGGTCCCTGAAGACCCACGACCTGCAGCAAGTCTTTGTTCTTGAACTAAAAAGCGTGGATCCCTGAAGAACCACAGCCTGCAGCAAGTCTGTCTTTGTTCCTGAACACAAAAGCGTGGGTCCCTGAAGAGCGATGACCTGCTGCAAGTCTTTGTTCCTGAACAAAAAAGCATGGGTCCCTGAAGCCCACGACCTGCAGCAAGTCTTTGTTCCTGAACAAAAAGCGTGGGTCCCTAAAGACCCACGACCTGCAGCAAGTCTTTGTTCCTGAACAAAAAGCGCGGATCAGTTCCAGGGCTTCGGCGGGCCGGGCCAGGCTGTGGTTGTGGACGGGGATGTTGGAATAAGTGGTGTGGTTGCAATGTACCACTGAGGTGGCACAGAAGATGGGACAGCAAAGAAAAAAACGAGAGAAAAAAAAAAAAAAAAGAGAAAGAAAGCACGAGTCCAGAGAGACCAGTGACATATGACATAAAAAAATTTGTAGGCAGTGAACAGCAAAGGTAAACATACACAAAGAAGCTGCCACAGCAAGGTACAGCTATTACTCCCCATACACCTATACCCAAACCCCCATACCAACAGAAGTTCCTCGCAAAGGGAAGTCACTCACCAGGCCGTACTTGCGCAGTTTGCTGAGGATGATCTGGTAGTACCACAGGTTTCTCAGCTCCAGGGGGATGCTCTGGAACAGGTCTGTGTACCTGTGGGGAGAGGAACAGAGCGCTCATCACGGCAGACTGACAATTGTCATAGGAGACAGCCCTCAGCAATATTGATACTGGAGTGAAAGTTCTTCACAGAAAAGCCCCCAGGTGGAGCGAAAGATCTTGAGAGCACTCCACATTAGTTGTAAATATTTGTACATCTTTGAGTAAGATGTCACAGGAGAAATCAGGCAAAAGCCGTTCAACGTACCTATGCTGTTCATAAATCTGATGTGACGACTGCCTCTCCTGTACAAACTCTGTGACAACAGGTGTGCCAACTCATTATGAAAGAAAAGAAAATGCAACAACAGCTGTGGTCCACAGTGGTTAGCACAGCAGACTTGTGGGCTGGAGGGTCTCATGTTTGAGTCCCATCCTAGATACTTATTTGTGGGGATTGTTTGTTCCTACCCTGCACTGACTGAATTGTGGGGTTAATCAAGAAGACAGGAATCACACAGTCGAATTTCTTCCCCTTAACAGACTGGGGCTCTGACAGCGAAGCTCAGACTTCCTGACCAAGACTGCAGGTGCCCAAATCATACTGATGAGGCTTGCTGATGACGAAGATGAAAACAGTAACAAAAGAGTCGCACAATCCGCTAGCGGAGCTAATTCGCAGTGGTGATGGGTGAAAGCATGACTTTCAGAATGGAGGCAAGCTAAGCACACACCCCACATGTTACATCCATCAACTACCTGCCATGCTGTCTGTTAAACGCTGCCCTTGAAATTGGCATGAACCCTCTTGCATTTGCATTTTCTACCCCAAAACTGCTCCTAGTATTCGCATTTTTTTAAGAAATCAGTCAGTTCACGACCCTAGTCTGTGTGTGAGTGAATGAATCGTTTGCCCCACCCCATACCACTGCTAAGATTTCATTGGACACCTCTCAGGGAGGCCCATTTATTTTGGCCAGCCTTGACTTGAAACAAGGTTGCAGTGTGTGAGGGAAAGTAACACAGCATGTGCGTCCGGTTCCGGCCGTAACGAACGAGGGGGGAGACAAACAGAGTGGCCAGATATGGGCGAAGCAAATGCAAGAGGGTTAGCTGGTCAGGGCTGCCTGAAGACCTCTTGACACTGACTCTCCCTGCACTGTGCTGGTGCCAGGGCTGCAACCGCAAAAGCCAGGATGTGACTGTCAATGGGAGGGGGGTCTGGAATGAGCAGCAGTTTATCATTATAATGATACTTATATAGCACCACCTTTTCTCGGCTAGAGACCAAGCTCTAAGCGCTTTACAATCCACACTCGTTTACATACGGGCTGCCAACCTGGGTAGTGCCAACTGAAGAGTTGCCAGCTGGCGTTTCATTCAGTCGTTTCCCATGTCATCCAGTCAATATTATTCAATATCGTTTACTCAGTTTCCTTACTTCCTTCATTCTTTCCATTTCTTATGGCAGGGTACATGCTATGTGTAATATGTCATCCATACCAACGGCCAAACTGGCCTTCTCTTCCGAAAGTTGGTGATGGAATTTTACGTGTGTGCAAGATGTTAAGCATGCGTTCACACACAGTTTATAGTCTCATTCAAAGGACTGTTTGAGAAATGGAGTCAGAATCAACATTAACTCCAAGGGAAAAATCCCCCTGTACCGAAATGGCCCGGCGGAGATTCGAACCTACAACACCAGAATCACCAAGATTACATGTCTCGCGCTCTACAACTGAGCTATTCCAGCCCCCAAGCTTAGAGGTGATGCCACTAAAGTGGCACAGAAGATAAGACAGAAAAAAAAAAAAATGCTTCTCCTTCCCACTCTCTACCTCTGCGCAAACAAACTGCTGTAAAGCACTGCATAAACTTCATGAACAATCGACGTGAACACTGCTCATGTTATATTCCTCTTCTTTGATACCCAGCCACACACACACATAGGTGAACATGTGCACGAGTGCACACTCTCTTGCCTCAAAAGATCAGAAACTGAAGTTCTATCTCTGGAGGTTTTCCGGAACATGCTTGATTACCTACCATTAGTTAAGAAACAAGTAGAGTAACTCTTGCTCCCTTGATAAAATAAATAAAACACCCGTAATTTCAAACGAATGTTGCTCAAGACATCCGATCGCATAGCAGACATGACGAAAGAAGGCTC
>JADBJO010007741.1:100000-107368 GCA_016801955.1 Conus betulinus
ATGGCCTTGTCGTCCTGCACCTCCTTGAACTTGTTGGCCAGGTCCACCGACAGGGTCAGGTACTTGTTGCTGGATTTCTTCTCGTGGAACTCCACCAACTCTGCAGATCTGAAAAAGGGGAGAAGAGAACAGACTGCAGGCAGGTTGCAGTTTGAAAAACACACACACACACACACACACACACGCACACACACACACACACACACACACACCACACACACACACATTCTACATCAGTAATGCAGTTTTCAAGGCCTGTAGGGAGAAGGAGAGCCTCTCCATGTGAGTGAGGTTGGGGAGAACGTTCTACATCTGTGTGCTTTCCCTGGATTTTTGGTCAACGTTGGAGGGTTTAATGGTTCATGTGGCATGGATGGAGACAGATAGACATACAGACAAGCAGAGAAGGACAGGGAGAGATGTAAGAACTGAGTGAGACAGACAACGTGATAGGAGGAAAATACTGAAAGACAGAGAAAGGGAAAGAAAGAGAGAAGAGAGAGAGAGAGGGGGGGGGGGGGGGCACAGACAGACAGACAGAGAAAGCAAAGTCAACCCCAAAGAGACAAACAGAGAAAGATGGAGACAAAAACACAGGCACAAAGAAAGATGGAGACAAGAACACAGGCACAGAGATAGAAAGAGCAAAACACTGACACAGAGATGAGGGAGAAAGATAACAGACAGACAGAGACAGAGACCAGAAAGAAGAACAGAAAGCAAATACAGAACCCAAGAGGCAGGTTGAGAGAAAAGCACAGACAGATACATGAGCAAAGAGAAAGACAAACACAAAGTCCACCAGTACAAAACCCCAACTCACGGTTTGGGCTTGACAAACTTATCGGCACGCATTCCACGGGGTATACCCAGAGCCTCCTGCATGTCGTGCTGCACAATCCAACAAAACATGACTGCAACACTGCAGGTGTCGGTATCTCTCAGTCCTGGGGGAACCCCCGGATGCATGCACACTTACTGCCAAATTTTACATTAAAAAAAACAAAAAAAAAAACCCAACCTGGTTTTGCACACATACAAAACGTGTCACTATTTCAGTTGAGTCATACTGCTAATTTCCAGCATCTCAAGCACAAATGAAGAGAAAAAGAACCACACACCCCCACCCACCCCCTGACGTCAAACACCCTCAAAATCCTGATGTAAATACTGTCTTTTGTCTGGTGGACCTCGACTGAAAAGCAATGGAAGATGGTCTGTAGGGTGTCCCTGTGAGGGACAGCCATCTTCACGCTGAAAACTACACTCATCCTCAAGCATCAGCCTTGGCTTAAGGCTGTGTCAGGCCAGTTTGACATAGGCTAAAAACACACATGGCTATATCAAAATGTTGTTATGCTCTGCACAGTTATGCGGGCATTGTCTTCAGTTGTGACAAGCTCCTAGCATAACATTACCTGTGGTAGGGTAATAAAAAAAAAAAAACGGTCACACACGTAATGTTCTCAGCCCCGCCTGATGCATTTTGTACCAGAGTGTTCACGTCCTTCGGCTGTTTGGATGATGCCTGACGGAGTCCTTTAGCCAGAATACGACAACAACAACAACAACAACAACAACACAACAACAACAACCCTCAAGCATGGCACAAGACCTGCAGGAAATCATCACCACCAAAGTCACTCTGGCCATACCGTCAGTCTCCTCTGGTAAGGTGGGAATAGGAAACGGAGGAGGAAGGAGGAGAATGCAGTGTGGGTGTGGGGGTGGGTGGGGGGGGGGGGTGGAGGGAGGGTGGGTGTGAGGGTGAGGCAAGGGTGGGGGAAGAAAGAAAGGGGGTGGGTGGGGAGGGGGGGTGGAGGGGTGAGGCAGGGGGGGATGTGGATGGGGGGTGGGAGAGGGGAGGGTGGGGGAGGGAGTGGTGGAAAGGGAAGGGTTGGAGGAGGGGAAGAGGGGGTTGTGGGGGGGGGGGGGGGGGGGGGGCAGCAGTCTCCATGGCCTTTGACAGTTTGTCTGGACTACTGCTGTTGCTGAGAGTGCCACAGTAAAAGCAGTGTGTCCCCCACACCCTCCCCATCCTTTTCCCTCCACTCCCCCTCCCACACCTCTCCCCCTACCCCTCCCCACCCACCCCAGCCCTCCCCACACCCCCCCTCCTTCCCTCCTTGGTTTGGGTCATGTGACTTTCCCTGGCCCCTCCCTCGTAACATCATCCACACCACTATCTCCCCACCCCACCCCCACCCCCCACCTCCCCCCAACCTACTCCACAGTAGCGCGTGTCTGTGTCACGTTCTGGAGAGTGAAAAGGCCTCATGTTCCTTTACAACTGCAATTTTCAGGGGGTGGGGGGGGGGGGGAAAGAGGAAGAATGCTAAAGGGGGGGGGGGGAGCGGTGGCAAGGTGGTGGGGGAGGGGGAGTAGAGGGTAGGGGATGGACGGGTGAGGCAGGGGGGTGAGGGAAAGGGAGGGGGGGGGTGGGGAGGGGCTGGGGGGTGATGGGGGTGGGGAAGGAGGGGGGAGAAGGTGGGGGAGGGTGTGTGGGGAAAGGGTTAGGGTGGAGAGGAGTGTGGGGAGGGGGAGAAGGATAGGAAGATAACGGAGATGGGGAGTGGTGTGGGGACTGGGTCTAAGGATTAGGGAGAAAGGGATGTCACTTCCTGGTGGGCATGGATTCTGTTTCTAATTGAGTGGCACCATTCTACATGGATAGTACTGGGGCACCAGTGTGAACCGCCAGCTGCGTTGCAGAGAGTGAACCGCTGTGGCACACATATGAGTAAATAGGAAACGAAGCCATCAGCCCATCACTGAAGCGTTTTACAAAACAAAGAAATACAAACGTCAAAATCGTATCCATTCATTGTGGACAGAAAAACGAGCGAGAAGCCATCCAGACAAAGCTGTCTCAGAGGTGATTGTGAGTGATGAATCAGTTTTAGGACAGCCTTCTCTGCAACCAGAAAAAAAATAACTCGGTGGATAAAAGAAGTCAGTTTGTTTGTACCCGAGTCTCTGTGTGTGTGTGTGTTGTGGTGTGTGTGTGTGTGTGTGTGTGTGTGTGTGGTGTGTGTGTGTGTGTGTGTGGGTGTGTGTGTGCATGCGTGCATGGGTGTGTGCGTGCATGTGTGCGTGTGTGTATGTCAGTACAACCATGATTAATCTGACAATAAATTGGTTTCAGTCAGTCATGTGTGTGTGTGTGTGTGTGTGTGTGTGTGTGGTGTGTGTGTGTGTGTGTGTGACGGCGAGAGCGATAGCGCGCGCGCCGTGCACACGCACATGCATGTGTATGTGTGCATGCATGTGTGCATTTAGCATTTACTTTCTGCTCCACTTGCATGATACTCATTCAATGTGCTTTTCACAATACAATTTGCTCACCTTCATTTGGCGATCTTTTTAATGGCACACATTTTCTTTATCTCTTAGAATAATTATGACTCCCCAATTAAACTGTTTTATTCAAACAAAGCAAAAACTAAAACTAATTAAATCCCATTTCTAATACTATGAATCCACCAAAACGTAAACACAACTGCAATTCAGAGTTGAATTAAAAAACAAAAAATGAAAACTAAGACAGCTCAAAATGAGCCAAAAACATTCACACTCCACCTTTCAAAAAACTGGTGATGAAAACCAAAGGAGCTAGAGGAACCATTAGACTGAATTTATGAGTGCGCTTGCTGCAACTAAGGCCAAACTAGAATCAGACAACGGAAGATTATCATCCTGGCTTCTAAGCGGATGACAGGATACAGGATTAACATGATGAGTTAATCTGCTGTTGGAGCCCCCATTACCAAAAAATCTGTCTAAAACCCAGACTGAATTCACCATCCCATTTCCTCAACTACACTGGAAACTAAACTAAAAAAATCCAAGGGCAAGGTTCGAACACTACCCAACACCACTTTGTGTAAGAGAATACTGCCAGATTTGTGTACTACCAAATGAATTACACCACACCGCAAAGTTTTCATGTAAAAACAAACAACAAAACAACAAACTAATACTACTTTCTCTAAAAGCATGCCACTGTAACTGTAAAAGACAAACGGTGGCAAAATGGGCTCTATAGGTGACAGGACACTGATCATCTTGCTACACGGTGTAGAATCATGCTAATCAAGCTAGTGTGTGTAAAGACACAGACAGTGGAAAACGATTCAGATTCAAACATTCATTCCCAGGAATGCTCTCCATGCCTTCTCCTGGGGCATCATTGATTGCCGAACAATGACTCTTGATAAAACACGCAGTGTGTTTGGCAAATAACGACGCCCTGAAGACACGAGTCTGAAAATCGTTGTTTTTGTCTTGTAGTCCATTGATAATTTACTGAAGCTGCGTTTGCATGAGGTCGCGAGGCGAGGACCGAACATTTGAAACAAGGTGTAAAGTGTCTATTCCAATCCCTCCATATTACAGTAACACAATCCTTCCATTCCAATCCCTGGGGGGGGGGGGGGGGGAAAAGTGGGCCATTCCCATAAATGTAAATGTAGATGGCATTCCCAAACAGATGAAACCTGATCCCACAGTCCTAACACACCAGTTCCATTGTTATGCTCCAGACTGCCCCCTCGAGAGGCCTCCAAGCACTGTCAAAAATGATGACTACATCATCTATACACTAAAATAGCATACAAAAAACGAAAGATCCCTTAAGTGAGAACCACATTGTCGTAGCCATCTGCGGAGAAGAGTGCCCTAGTTGGTAGGCTATTCGCTTCAAAGCAGGGAAAACAGCAGACGTACGCCAGTTGTCGAGCCTGCTGTAGGCCATTTTTCTTTCTTCCACCTTTCCACTGGACCAAAAGAGATGGTCTGTGTGCTAGTCTCTTTCAGATGAAATGATGAACTGAGGTTGTGTGAGTAGAGTGCACTTTCACTTATCAATGTTAAAACACACCCATGGATGTAAAACGGATCTGACTCTGACCAAAAGTTTGTTAAGATAAAGCACTTCTTGTGACAGACAAACAAATCTGAACGAGCAGGTTATTAGAAAGAAAAAAAAGGTCAGAGCAGGTGTCAGTCTAAAGGAAATAGCAACTTGAATGTCAATGCCGAGAAATTAGCAACAGTCCGCTAGGTTTAGAACCCCCCCCCCCCCCCCCCCTTCCCCTACCCTTTTGTTTTTTAGACACCTCACCCCCTATGACTGGGTTCTCCTCATAAATAGAGAATCTGCTTTAATGCCTACTTTTACTCTCCAACTCTTGGCATGTGCTGATCAATGGAGGTATGGTTTGCTTCATAGTAAGACGAGGGGTCGAAGGGGAATGCGGGGACCTTTAAACTAGGATGGGGCTTAAGAAATCCATTTTTGATCAATGAGAGTTGAAGTATATCACAATAAACAGCATGCAGCAATCACTGCAGAAAATGTTTTCCAACACTACATGCAAATATTAAACAACTGCCACCTTATTCTCATCGCTAAAATAAAAACCCCCAACCTTGAACTACGCCCCCCAACCTTTCGAACCCCCCCTTTCCCCAGCTCCCCTCCCCCCCCTCCCCTCTCCGCCCATGACAGCCATACCCATGTGCCCCCTGCAGTCCCCAGTATAGGCATTGTCTTCAGTCATATAGCTGATCCACTTCTGTCTGTGTAATTCATATTTTGCACGCAGACAGGTTTAACTGCATATGGTTCAACTCACGTTCCCAACTACAATGAAAAACAGTTCATCTTTAGCTTGTGTCTTATATAGGAGAAAAACGTGTTTTTACATAAAAAAAACAAAAAAAAAAATAAAAAAAAAAAAAGTTTTAAAAACACACACCTGCCACACAAACACATCCTATAACACAAAGCAGAATCAAAACAAAAGAAGACAGCATGGCTTGAAGAAGGGACAGAAAAGTTAACCACTGACATTTGAAGTATCTCTCAGTTCTGGTTTGTGTCGATGTCAATAAAGTATTCAAGCACAGGGATATATAAATGATTTGTATGCACACGCACAAGCGCACAACCACACACACAGACAGACACACACACACAACACACACACACACACACGCAATTGCACACACACACCACACCCACACACACACACACACACACACACACACACACAACCGCCGCAACACACGCACACATGAGCACGGGGTGGTCACACCACACACATACATGTGCGCGCCACACACACAACCCACACACACACCACATCGCGCACGTGCAACACACAACACACACACACACACACAAACACACACACAGGGCACCAAACAAGCTGTACCCAAAGAGCTCTTGATTCCCAGCAGTTTCAAAACGAAAATGAAAGTGAAGAGTTTGCAGCAAATAGCTATTACGGAAAGTGCATTTTTGCCATGATAAAGTAATGCACTGGAAGCCTAATTTGAGTGCCCGCCCACCCCCCCTGAGTCCCCCCGGGCCAAAAAAAAAAAACCCCCCCCCAAAAAAAAACCAAAACAAGGGGCGAAACAAACAAATTAAATAAGCCCTCACCCGAGATGGGTCACTTTCAAATCATAAGTGTTCTAAACAGCCTCAGCCAAATGAAAAGACTCAATGCTTTACATATGTAAAACAACAGTGACGCTTTAACGAACACATGAATCCTGAAACACGGCATAAATGCATGGGTCCACCACTGTACTCCTACAACATTTGCGTTTTTCCCGGGCGGGCCATGGTAATTGCAGTGACAATTCGACAAAACACATCAAAAGACAGTGTCCCAAAGGAGATCACAGACACACCTGCACACTACATAACACAAGTCCCTGCACAACAATCCTCTGTCACATGGGTCAGGTTCAGGACAAGCGACCTTCTCCTGTATAAACAGACCTGGATGGCCCCGAAAGGTTGCCATGTCGTTTTTTTTAACATTCCTCTCCAGGGGAAGAAGCGATGGAGGGGGGTTGTTGAAAGGGGGTGAGGGGGAGAGACGAGAGGAGTGTTGGGATGAGAAGTGGGGGGGGGATAAATCGGTGGTACCACGAACTCAACATGTTGTACTGTGGTAGCGTCATACGTTCTGGATGGTAATGAAAAAGCTTGTCTCATGATACATCTTGTTTTTATCAAGGAACGATGTCTTACTGTGTTTGTGCTATCGCCCCTTAATGCATGGGGGATACACATTAAAGAAAAAGGTCCTTGTCCTGTTTTTTTGTTTTGGTTTTTTCTTTTTCTTTGTGTTTTTTTTGCGTTTTTTCAATCCGACACCATCCTTGGCTCACATGGGTATGTCCATAGTACTACCTTTTTTTTTTTATTAAGCTATTTTTTCTAGTCTCTGTTTAAAAATAATGCTTTCTCTCTTCTTTCTTTCATGTGTGTGGGGGTGTATGTTTTGTTTCTTCTCCTCCTTCCTTCCAAAATCTGTCTTAAAACGCCACCAAGAAAAACCAGCAATGTTT
>JADBJO010007742.1:0-52500 GCA_016801955.1 Conus betulinus
GCGTTAAAAAGTTCTCTTTTGACATCAAGTTGGGAGTCACGCACGGGGAATGATTTTGCTGACAACAATTTTGATGTTGGGATGGTCAGCAGCGATGGTCTTGATTACTTTTGTGAAACTTTTGAGACGTGGTTTTGGGATCTGACGATCTGATGTCATTTATACCACAATGAACAACAACTGCGTCTATATCTACTGGCTTGCCCTCCTGTTTTTCGATTACGGCTGTGGTACATTTAAAAGTTTTCTGAATATCTTCAGTGGTACGGCATTTACCCGACCGGACGTACAAGTCGTAGGACCAACCCAGTCTCTTTGTTTTGATACCACTGAAGACAGAATCCCCCAAAAGAATGACTGTGGGAGCTTTTCCCTATTGTGACGCTTTCGAATTCTTTTCCGCTTTGACGTCACGCGTGGACTTGCTATCATTGACGTCAGTTTTCAGCTCTCCTAATTTTGCTTTTGTTCTGTTTCGTTTTGTTTTTTGTTTTCTTTCTGCTTTATCGTTGTTCTGCCCGATGTTTTTGGTGCAGGGGTCAGTGGAGCAGTTCTTACAGCATCCGCGAAAGTTTTTCCCGGCTTCGTATGGGAGCTAGGGAGTTCAACTGAGGGGCATGTGTCGGTCTTCTTTAGTTCTTTTTGTAAGACAAGACTCGGCGCTAAGTTTTTTAATTGCATCGGTCTGGACTTTCACGGTCTTTCTCTAACTGTCAATGCGCTCGAAAAGCGACTGAATCATAGACGAAACAGACTCACTGACCTCCGTCTGGGTGCTGATATCTTTTGTTTTCCGTCTTCAGTTTATCTTGAGGTAAAGATTGTAGGCCTACCTCTGTCATGGAGCTCTGGGCCTGGTCCTGGCGTTCAACGGTCCGAGCACATCTTTGCTTGTGTTTTAATGCCCACGCCTTTTTTGGTGCGTCTTTTCTTTTTCTTTTTCACAACACTCGTTAGGCGATCACCCAGACTTGTTGATCTTGTCAGCATAGGCATAGTGCCTTAGATCAGTAAAAGCTTCAGCAGGCGAAATTACTTCTGAGCTGCCTGTCGTTCTCTCTGTCGTCTCTCTTTCTCTCCCTAACTCCCTTTCATTTCTTCTCTCTTTCCGTTCCTTCCTTCCTTCTCTCAATACCCCATCTCTCTCTCTCTCTCTCTCTCTCTCCTCTCTCTCTCCTCTCTCTCTCTCTCTCTCTCTCTCTCTCTCTTGGCGGTCTCGAGAATACCGTCTGGTGTTCGTTGGTCCTGTATATGGACTATATGATATTTTTGTACATAGACTACTGTACATAGACTGTACATAGACCTGCAGTCAACATTTCTTCTACTGTGTTTGTTTTGTCACCGTGTGCAATGTTCCACATACCACTTCATGAGTGGCAATGTCCTATAAAGAATAAAACTATCAAAATCTCTCCTCTCTCTCTCTCTCCTCTCTCTCTCTCTCTCTCTCTCTCTCTCTCTCTAATGCATTCGGTTTTCACGGGAAGTTCAATGATCACCTGGTAGAGTCTTGTCGTCTTAGGCTGTTAGCGTTCTGTTTCCTTGTCTGTATGGCACAAAAACACTGCAGGAGGGCGGGGGTGTCATTTGTTTGCTTGGTTGTTGTTGTTTCTTTTCTTTTCTCCAAATCAGGCAGTATGAGTGACCTTTTTATATGAAGCCGGCGTGGCGTGACACAGTACAAGACAGCTGTTCTTTACTAGAAGAGGGATGAGAAGATCACAGACTGCCTCCTCAGAGCTTCTTGCAGCATCCTACAACTTGTTCATCGATGAGGTTACACAGTGCTTGGTCTCATAAATGAAGGACCAAGTTTGTTCTTCTTTGGCCTATGTGGTTTTCGGTGAGTGGCCACTGTCTGACCTTCGAAAGCAGGACGTTTTGCTTTTCTTGTTTGGCCTTGTTCGTTGGGGTAGTTGGTTTTCACATATATGCTGCTGACGAATCGAACTCGACCTGAGCTGGCATCAACAAAATCAAGGGCTAGTCTCGTCTCTCACTCCATCCTCATTCCATCCTTCTTCCACTCTAGTTTTGTTGTACGTCCAACACCCCTTTTCTCTGTCTGTCTGTCTGTCTGTCGGGTCGGTCGGTCGGTCTGTCTGCCTGTCTCCTCTCTCCTTCTCTCTACTCTTCTCTCTCTCTACTCTCTCTCTCTCTTCCTCTCTCTCTCTCTCTCTCTCTCTTCTTTGTACGCCCAATACCCTTCTCTCGGTCTGTCTGTCTGTCGGTCTGTGTTCCTGTCTGACACTCTCTTTTCTTTCTCATTCTCTCTTCTCTCTCTCTCTCTCTCTCTCCTCTCTGCTCTCTCGCTCTCTCTCTCTTTCATTTAAGTATATTAAATGTACTTGCCTTAATTGCCATTCGCCAACAAACCTTCTGGAAAATTCAATCTTTCCTCAAGCTTTCCTTTTCATGGGACACACCTGGGACACCCCCCTCCCTCCCTCTCTCTCTCTCGCTCTCTCTCTCTCTCTCTCTCTCTCTCTCCTCTCTCTCTCACACACACACACCACACACACACACACACCAAACACCAAACACACAAACACACACACACCACCCTTCCACGGCATTCTCCACCCTTCTCGAATATTCAAAGAACACAGCTCTATATGCACTGTAACTTAATTCTTTCTGTGTTGCTTCTAAAGATCCAAGTGTTACGGGGAAACGGAATTTTCCTGCCAGTCAGTGGTCGTTTCTTTCTTTCCTTTTTTTTCTAACTTGCTTTCTTAAGATAATGGGCAAAAGAATTGAAACGACTACCTGAGTTCATCCGCGAAACAGTGTTTGCTAGCACCCTTAAAACGGGATGTAATTGTGGAATTGCATAAAAGTTGAATTTCTCTGGGCAAAGGTAAATTTGTCCAGGGAACTTCTGGTTTTCTGAAGTACCGTCTCAAAAACAAAAAGGCATTGCTAAAGCAAAACATCTATAATTTCGTGTTAAGTTTGTCCTTTGGGATTTCATTCAACTGAATATCTCTCTCTCTCTCTCTCTTCTCGTCTCTCTCTCTCTCTCTCTCTCTCTCTCTCGACATCTTGGTGTGTGTGGTGGGGGTGTGGGTGGTGTGTGTGTGTGCGGTGTGTGTCACTAAGGAACGGCAAACGAACCATTGCCTTTATATCGAATTTGAAAAAGACAGTACCAAATCAATTTTGTAAAGCAAATCTAACACTCTCAAATAGAGGAAATACGGTTATGAGGACAGTTTGTATGCGTATTAAAGCATTTGGTTACCACTGAAACAAACATTAACCACGCTCAGAGAAAAAGGGCACCTACGTTTCTGGTGGAGTGAGAATGAGAAGTATCTTAAATTAAATTTTTACTGGAAAATTGCTTATTGGCGATAGGGGAGGTAAAAGAGAGTGAGTGGTGTGCTGTTGGACTAAAGGTGACGACCAAACAGGTCATGATAGTTTATGGGGCCCCTGTGGGTCCTCGATTCAGGCTAAAACATTAGTTGTTATCTGTACGTTTCTCGAAGGAATCCCATATGAATTTTCCTGTGTGTTTACTTTTCTTTCTTTCTTTTTTTTTTGCTGGACGTGGAGGCGGGGGGGCGGGGGGGGGGGGGTTTAAAGTTTATTAACAAAGACAGATTCTGCCAGCACAGCCAAGAGGGAAAAATTTTCCCGAACAAGGTCATTTTTTCCCCCGATGTCGGCCGGGCCAGTTGAGTAACCATGTGTTGTGGTCTGAACCTGGTCGCATGCCTGAGGTTGGATTTCTCCCTGGTTGGAAGCTATAGAGTTGGGGGAGAAGAGGAAAGAGGTTTTGAGAGAGAGGTGTAGGCTTTTTGTTGTTAAGAGGTTTGTATTATGGTATGTTTTGTTGGTTGTTTTGGAGAAGGGGGTAAAGAGGGGTAGTTTTAGGGAAGGACAAGAGAGGGTTGTAGCTTTATGTGACCACAGCCCCCATGTCCTATTGTGGATTATCGTTTTCTTGTTATCGTTTTTTATCGTTTTTCTGTTTTGTTGTTTTTTGTTTTTTCCTATATATTCTTTGTTTTCTTACTCTCGTTTGTCTTTTTTCTTTTTTTTTTTTTTTTTTTTTTGTTTTTTTAATCTTTTTTGTTGTCTTTCTTTCCCTTTCCTTTCTTTTTTTCTTTGGAATGATTAAAAAAAAAAAAAATTAAAAACCACCAACACTGCAAAAAATTTTCGATTTCATTTATAAAACCTTTATCAAGCATTTAAAGAATCATGGGGGGCCCCCCCACCGCCCCCCCACCTCTTTTAAAGGCCAGCTCGAAAGCAGAGGCATTTATACTGAAAACCGATTTATCTGGCAATCCAAACTGTGCTTGAAATTCTCACTCCACTGCTTTGAAATCTTGTATGCTTAAATCCCTACCCTAAGGCGTCCTACCAGAGTTTTTTTTAAAAGAAAGGAAAAGGAAATACAATTGTATAAAAACAAGGAAGGTCCGTTGCGAAATAAGAAAAAAAGAAAACTAGGTAAGTCATCAAAAACACTAAAAAAATAATAAAAAATAAAAAAAAGTTAAAACAACAACACACAAACAAACAAACCGAAAAAAAAAAAAAAAACATAAAAAAAAAAAAAACAAAAAAAAAAAAAAAAAAAAAAAACAAAAAAAAAAAAAAAAAAAAAAAAAAAAAAAAAAAAAAAAAAAAAAAAAAAAAAAAAACAAAAAAAAAAAAAAAAAACGGGAAATATTATTATTTTTTTTGATTTTTTTTTTGTTATTATTTAAAATTTTTATTATAAAACAAAAATAAAAAAAAAAAAAAAACACAAAACTAAAAAAAAAAAAAAAAAAAAAAAAAAAAAAAACAAAAAAAAAACCGGAAAAAGGAATGGAAAAAACATGAAGCACAAGGGGCTCACACTTGGTGAGCTGCGGGATAAAGATACCGGTAATATCCCCCTCCCTTCCTTCCATCATTTTCATAAACAAGGCCAAAATTTGGTGCTTCAATAAGGGTAATTGGAAAAAAAAGTAATTCATGAGTTTAAGGGGGGTACGGGGTTTGTACCGCCTGTAACATTTACAGTGCATTTAAAACTGAAACCTCAAATTGTCTTATTTCCCACTTCCTTCGTTATCTCTCTTCACCCAATTCACTTACAAAAACACACCACTCCATCCCTTGCCATCCCTTTTTCTGTATGTCTATGGATTGGGATGGTGCCTGGAAATGACTTACAATGTGTGAGGCGTTACATGCAGGGTCGGGGCATGGCATGTGCCTTGCGGAATGTGTGTTTGCGCGCGGCGGAACACATGTCCGTTTGCGTGTGTGGGGGTTGTGTGTGTGGTGTGTGGTGTGTGTGTGTGTTGTGGAGGGAGAGAGACGAGAGGAGACAGGAGAGAGAGAGAGAGAAGGAGCTAGTGAGTGTGTGGGAGTGTATGTGTGCGTTGTGTTGTGTGGTGTGTGCTTGTGTGTGTTGTTGTGGTGTGTGTGGGTGGGTGGTGTGTGTGAGAGGAGAGGAAAATGTTTTTGTGTGTGAGTGCGGTGCCGTGCGTTGCGTGAGTGTGTGCGTGCCGTGTGCGGCGGCGGCGCTGGCGGTCGCGGGCGAGCGCCGCACACGTAACGTTGCTGCACGCACGTCATATGTGAGGGTGCGTCTAAGAGGAATATGTAAATAGGAAGCAAGTTGGGCACCACCCACATTCAAGATAGTCCACAGGAAATTTGAAGACAAACAAAATGGGGTAGGTAGGGTAGTTAGTTAGTTTGGTTAGGTGGGGTAGTGGATAGTTGTGTTAGTTTGTCGATATTATGCCCGCCAGTCGCCAGTACCCTAGTCCAGTACCTTTAACTGTTTCCTCTGTGCGGTGGTATTATAAAGGTTGTTCTCCATCAGTTCAATCGGGAAAGTGAAGGATTAGAGTGACACGGAGATCCTCTCATATGATAATGCCCTGAGAAAAAGTAGGCTCTAACTTAACTAAGGTTTCCATGCAAACATTTCAGTTGCAGTTCCAGCACACTGCTTGTTGGGTCCTAATGCTATGACTAATAAATGTCCGGGGGGGGGGGGGGGGGGGGGGGGGGGGGGGGGGGAGGGGGGGGGGGGGATGGGGGGGGTGGGATTCGGGGGGGGGGGAGGGGGGGGAGGGGGGGGGGCAGAGAATGAATGGGGGGAGATGGGATAGGGGATTTCATATTGCCGCCGGTCTGTGGTCATGGAACGCTGAGACAGAGTCTGGCTTGTTTCTCCGATATTGTTCATCCTTTACCCCTAGGCAGCACCCGTCCACTAAGTAAATTAGCTTTTGCAGCCCACCGATGTCTCTTGATGTGAAAACTGTGGCGGCTGGTTTTAACACTGGTGAACGTGGATGTCTCTTGAAGATGTTTCTGGCAAAGAACACACATCTACTGGCTGTACGTTTGTAGATTCTGGTGATCAGGTCACTTTCTTTCTTTCTTTCGTTCCTTCTTTCCTCTTCATTTTCTTTTCTCATCAAACTTTTTCTTTCTTACTTTGCTTCTTTTCTCTCTCCCCTCTCTCAGTTTCATCTCTTTTTAATCCTCTCTCTTTTTCTTTCTTTCTCTCTGTCTGATAAAGTGATCTTGTTCTTATGTTCTCTTTGTTGTTTTTCTCGAAAATGTTTTCGTCTGTCTTTCTTTTAGTCCTTTCCTTTTTGTTTTCATTTTTTCCTTTAAACTGTTTCCTTTTTGTTTGTTTGTTTCCACCTTTTCTCGAAGGCGAACTAGTTTTCTTTGTTTCTATTTTCCTGGCTCTGCTTGCATCTAAATTAGTTTCTCTTCTCTCTCTCTGCTCTCGGCTCTCCTCTTCTCTCTCGTCTCTCTCTCCTCTCTCTCTCTCTCTCTCTCCTCCCTCTCTCTCTCCTCGCTTCTCTTCTCTCTTCTCTCTTGTATACTGAGGGAACTGAGAATGACATTGCCTTTATCTCCAAATTTAAAGATTACAAACAATAGATTCAAATAAGCAAATCTGACACTCTCAGATAGAGAAAAAACACAGTATAAGATACAGTGGGGTATTGAAAGCATTTTGCACAACTAAACAAAGGATATCTCAGGCGTCACGAGAAAGAAGAGACATCAAAGTCTTCTGGCTGAACTGAGAATGAGAACTACTCTTATTTCAAATGCTGACTGGACATTGTTTAATGACGACCGGCAAGGTAACAGATAATTCATGATTAGTGAGTTGTAACAGACGTTAAAGAACAAGCGGTCATTATATTTTCACTGCCCAGCGTATGATTCGATCAGGAAAAACCATCATTGTTCTCTTTGCCTGTGTCTGAGAGACTGTCAATGATATTTTCCTTTATTTGTTTATTTCGTTTTTCTTTCTTTTCTTTTTTGCTGGGGGATGGGGGGGGGGGGGGGGGGGGGGGGATGGGGGGGGGTTTAGGGGACAGATTTTCTGCAACACAGTCCAAGTAGGGAACCATTGCCAGACACGTTCAGTCTTTCCCCATGGTCATCAGTCCCTGTGATTTACCAGCTTTGTCCCACTGAAACTGGACATGGCCGTCTGGCAGCGACTTGTCCCCTGATTTGAAGGGAACAGATAAAGAGTTGTTGTTTGTTGTTTGTTTGTTTGTTTGTTTCGACTGTCCCATCATCTGTGCCACCTCAGTGGCATGCCACCTCAGTGGCAGTGCACCCTTTGCCGCTCATTCCGACACCCCGTACACAGCCACAGCCCGGTCAGCCCCGCCGCAGCCCCGGCACCGGCCAATCCACAGGGAGCAGTCAATTCAAGTCGTCAAGAGGCAACCCACCGGAGGAGACACTGCACTGTTGCCGAGTCACTTCAATGGTGTTCCATGGCGCCTATTCTGATCTAAAACATACGCAGGACACCACCTACTAATCCCCCCCCCCTACTGACGACCAATAATTGCTTAGTCATGGAGCAGGCGAGGTGTGAGTGAGCTCTCTCTTGGAGGGCCGCGCCACCACGTCTGTCCAACGACAGCCCCCCGCTCAGCGGTGGACCCCGGAACCCGACCGACCGGCGGAAGGACCCCACGACGGAACCCAAACCAAGGCCACAGACGTGGAGAGGAATATCAAAAACTGAAGTCACTATGAGAGAGCAGGACATGAAAGGCCACTGAATTTGAGTAGAACCTTCTTTTTTTTTTTTTTTTTAATGCGCGATAGATGAGAAGAGGTATGAGGAAATGGAAGATGATGCTACGGATTTCCATTCTGGTATGAGGATACACATGACAGGACTGTACTCACGCTTCCTTTCATAATAGATCCCGGCGTTCAACCAGGGACCCGAGCCGCGGAGAGAGAGACGATCCAGGCACCGGCAGTGTGGGTCAAGAAATTTGAGCAACACTTCTCAGAAATGCATCCATTTAAGTGGGATTGAAACTCGACGTGTGTGGTCCCAGTCTTTCCTTCCCACTGAGTCCGCAGCGCAAAATCAACTCAATATGGGGTTAGGAGCCGGTCGGAGCAGATAAAAATCCCACATGACTCTGGATGGGAATCGAATTCACGGCCGGGAGTCCGCGACGCTAACCACTTCGCCACGGCCCAGTGCGGTGTGGTCAAGATTCAGATATGGGAGTTTGTGGAAAGGGTGCTGCAGTTTGCAGATGTTATTTACCCAGCTAATCGTCATATAGTGGATTAGTTTTCTGTTATGTTCTGTTTTTTTAAACCTGTATATTCTAGCTTTTTTTTCTCTTTGTTGTTTTTTTTGTTTTTCGTTCTTTCTTTCTTTCCTTTCCTATGTATTTTATTTGTTTCCCTTCTTTCGTTCTCTTCTTTCTTCCTACTTTTTTTTCTTTTCTCAGACTGTTTCCTTCTTCTACTGGTTTTTTCTGTATATGATTTTTTCCTTTTTTTTTCGTTCTTATCTCGCTCTAAGCTCTCTCTATCTCTCTCTATATCTCTCTATCTGCCTGGATATGTAACACAGCCACAGGACCGGTCAGCACCGCCGCAGCCCCGGGCACCGGCAATCCACAGGGAGCAGCAATTCAAGTCGTCAAGAGGCAACCCACCGGAGGAGAGAAAGACCCCACCCAACAACTGCACTGTTGCCGAGTCACTGTTCTCACGGTTGTGCTTTCCCGAATGTTTTCTTTTACGTTCGTTTCTCTCATTTTTTATTTTTCGGGTGAATTAAAAGTCTTTTGGGGGGGTTTGTTTCTTGTATTTTTACCTTCTCCGTCTAAGTTATTTTCTTTTGTTCTCTTTATTCTCTTGCGTTTGCCAATGAATTACCTCTCTCTCTCTCTCTCTCTCTCTCTCTCTATCTCTCTCTCTACTCTCTCTCTTCATTTTTAACCTTTTTCAATTCCAACACCTTGCCGGCTGCCAGGAGCACTATCATTGGATAGTCATTTTGTTTCTCCACCAAAACGGTGCTGAGAGTATTCTGGGAGGGGGGGGGGGGGTGTTGGGGGGTGGTGGGCGTGCGTTTCCTCGTGTGTGTATGACGCGCGGGGCGCGAGTCTGACGTGGTGGTGTCTTTATGTGTGTGAGGGCGATGGGTCGTAACTCCCTACAAAAGTGTCTGTCTTTCTATCTGTCTGTCTGTCTCTCTTCCCAGCCTATACACGTGCTCCTTCCCTCCTTGTTTGTTCATTCTCTCTGTCCTTCCCTGTCTCTGTCTCTCGCTGTCTGTCTGTTTGTCTTTCTCTTTGACTTGCTATCTACTTGTCTGTCCATCTGTATACATATCTGTTGTTCTATCGGTCCTCTTTGTTTCTTGTCTGACTGCAGTTTGTCCACCTGTCGTCTCTGTCTATCTGGGCTATATCTATCTCTCTCTACTCTCTCTCTCTCTCTTCTCTCTCGATCTCTCTCTCTCTCTCTCTTTTATTATATATATAATTATGGTAAGTTGTAATTCGCAATTCACCGAAGATATTTCCTTATAAAAAATTGAATTAATTTCAATAGTGTTACGAAGTAACACTCCTCTCTCTCCCATTCTACTCTCCTCTCTCTCTCTCTTCTCTCTCTCTCTCTCTCTCTGTCTCTGTGTCACTTCTCTCTCTTCCCAGGGCGGGGGCGGGGTGGAAAAAGCAAGTACAGTTTGCTTATCTTCATTACCCTGGTAGAATAACTTTTGTTCGTCTCCTTTTCCGTGGATCTCCACCTTTTCTGAATACTCAAACAAAGAGGAGCATTTCACTTTTTTTTTGGTGTGTGATTCTACAATCCAAGAGCACTGGAAGTGGGTTTACCTTAGTGGCCAATATTGTACACCTTTCTTTCTGTCTGCCTGTTTTTTTTTTTTTTTCTTTTTTTTCTTTCTGTCTTTCTTGCTTGGTTACCTGGGTAAAGGAAGGGAACGACCATAGAGTTAATCTACCAAGCGTTTTTTGTGGCGCATTTAAACGCATTTATTGCAGGATTGGATGAAGTGGAATTCCATTGGACAAAGGACAGTTATGTCAAGTCTTTGTGGGTTGTGTTTTGTTTGTTTTGTTTTGCTTTTGTTTTTTTGTTTTGTTTTATTTAGTACTCCCTGAAATATCTTGCTTGAACAGACCTTTATTTTTGTTGTTCAGGTGGTTATTTTGCTGCGGCTGAAACTGAATAACAGCGTCTGAAGTGGCTGTTTAGTCTTACCGCTGCCGCCATTCCCATTCTCTGTTCTTTCCTCTTCTCCCTATGCCTGACTCTCTCTCTCTCTCTCTCTCTCTCTCTCTCTCTATATATAATATATATATATATATATATATATATATATATATATTATGTGTGTGTGTGTGTGTGTGTGTTGTGTGTGTGGTGTGTGTGTTGTGTGTGTATAAAAGTCTGATGATTCCAAGGATAAGTAAACCGAGCAACCATTCCAGCAACTTACAGAGCAGCTTGGTGTTGCAATGACTGCAAGAAATATATAACCAGGAGTTATATGTTAGTGAGTTTCCTCCCCATTGGAGATTGTCTCCCCCTTGGAGACTATAAGCTCGCTGAAGGCTTCATTTTGAGAAGCATTTATTATTCCCCATTCACCTACTCAAGCACATACTGTTAGTTAGGCAGAAGTAACTACCACTGAAAATACGAATGCTTATCTCCCCCATTTCTTGAACCTAAGACATAAGAGCAAGCTTTGTTTTACGATTGAATATTATCTAGATAGATAGATAGATAGATAGATAGATAGATAGATAGATAGATAGATAGATAGATAGATTGATAGATAGATAGATCCCAGTGAAACTGACGGTCACATTGCCTTTATCTCAGAATTTTAAAGATCATTCATCAATTCTATTACAGAAAAGCAGGCACCCCCCATACAGAGGAAGAAGCTACAAAATGTTGTTGATTGTTTCTCACTGAAAAGCATTCTGCTGGCTGATCTGTGTCTGTCAAGAAAAAGAAAAACAGGTTGCACTGAAGTTCTTCCTTCATGATGAGGATAAGAACGCTTCATTAATTTGAATGATTGAGGAAACTGAAGGTGTTGTTTGTTCTTTTTTTATTACGATCAGGAGGTAAGAGATAAATTTGCATTTAGATGAAGCATTTAATGAAGGAAAATGAAGGACAAACGTCATTATACTTTCATTGCACTATACATAATTCGATCATTATTTCCCTACCTGTTTCTGGATTATACTTACTGATTATTTCCCCATTCTTTATTATTTACCTGGGGGGGGGGGGGGGGGGGGGCAGTGGTGTTAAGGGGACAAATTTATTCTTACATTGTGGAATTTTGTTTCTTTTCTGTTCTGTTCTTTGCTTTCTTGTTCCTTTAATTTCTCCTAGTGAATTCTTTCGGCTTGTGGTTCTGTCTTTCTTTTCTTTCAAGTTTTCGTTTTCTTTTTCTTTCTTTGTCTTTCATATAAATTCTTTACATTTTTTCTTAGCTGGCTCTTCTTTCTTTTTCATTCTTTTTGTCTCTTTTTTTTCATTTTTTCTTTCCTCCATTCAATCTCTCTCTCTCTCTCTCTCTCTCTCTCTCCTCTCTCTCTCTCTCTCTCAAATTGGTGTTATACTGAAACTGTTTTTACCTTACATTGCAGAAAAACCATATGAGTGGTGTGTGTGTGGGTGTGGGTGTGTGTGTGTGTGTGTGTGTGTGTGTGTGTGTGTTGTGTGTGTGCAAGCCCGCGCGCGCTTTGTGTGCGGTCTCCCCGCAATTCTATCACTTTTTTTTTGCCTCGGGGCCGGAGGATAGATGCACAGACTTGCACACACAAATATACAGGAAACAGAGAGAGAGAGAAGAGAGAGGGAGGAGACGAGCGAGAGAGCAGAGAGAGAGTGAAGAGAGGAGAAAAGATATATATGAGAGAGAGAGAGAGAGAGACAGGAGAGAGGAGAGAGGAGAGAGGAGACGGGAGAGAGAGAGAAGAGCGAGGGAGAGAGAGAGAGAGGGCGGGGTGGGGGGAAGGAGAGACAGGACCCAGGGGGGGGGGGAGGGACAGACAATAGAGAGAGGGAGAAGAGACGGAGAGACGGACAGGGACAAAGAGACAGGGATAGAGAGAGGAGGAGAGAGAGGACAGGGGAGGAGGGGAGGAGGAGAAAGCGAGAGATAGAGAGAGAGGACGCGCAGAGAGACAGAGGAGGAGAGAGAGAGGAGAGGAGGAGAGATGAGAGGGAGAGAGAGAGAGAGAGAGGGGAGAGAGAGAGAGGAGAGTTGGGAGGTGTTGAGTTTGTGCGAAAGAAAACACAAGTACACTCTGTAGTAACAGCGGATGAAGTTGAAGCAAACAACAGGCATGTGGTGTGGAAAAATACAAAGTCCCAGAGACTTGGAAGTGTCTGTTTCCGTAAGCAAACACTACTTCATCACAGACTGGGATCATCACAGAGAGAGACAGAGACAGAAACAGAGACAGACACAGACACAGACACAGGGAAGGAATGGGAGGAGGAGGAGGAAGGGAAGTAGAGAGAGAGGGGCGAGGGGGGGCGGCGAGAGAAAGACAGACAGACAACAGAGAGAGGGTTGAAAGAGAGAGAGAGAGAGAGAGAGAGAGAGAGAGACAGAGACAGAGACAGAGGCAGAGATACACACACACACACACACACACACACACACACACACACACACACACACACACAGACACACACACACACACACACACACACACACACACACACACACACACACACACACACACACACACACACACACACAACACAGAGACACAGAGACACTGAGACAGACAGAGACAAGACAGATACACTGAGAGAGAGAGAGAGAGAGAGAGAGAGAGAGAGAGAGAGAGAGAGAGAGAGAGAGAGAGAGGTGTTTCCATTGAAAAAAGAGGATTCCAAGTTTGCATCGATCACTGATATCGATTATAGGACCTTTAAAGTGCGTCCATGACCTTTGGCTTGTGAATGCACACGAAAGGAGCTCTACCACAGCCAGGTCAGCACGCGAGTTGCTTTGTGGTAATGGGGACGGGGGGGTGGGGGGGGGGGGGGGGGGGGAGGAAAGAACAAATAAGACTGCACCTTTACCATCAGGACAACACCACCTCCACACGTGTTGTGATACCATCTGGGCTCTGGCACAAACTGGACAGGTAGAATTCAAAACAAGAGCTACTCGCTGATGACCTTGACCGTACAACGTATTTGGTTTGGGTCATTTGCCGCTTGCACATAGCAATTGATGTTCAAGGACACGAATGCAAACTGAAGCTTTGCTATGATTCCTGTGCTCATCAGAAGAAACTGATGTGAGATGAAAATCAAACATTTTAACGTGTGCCAGAGTGTGCTTGTGACTCTTTAAATGTAAAAGTACAGCTCATTTTCTTCGATTCATTAACAAAAAAAAAAAAACGCCCGCCATACTTAACATCAGGTACCAATAACGTTAAAATACTTCGAAACTAGTTCAGCATTGATTTAGTGCCTAAATCCAATCAGCACCAGTCGGGTCAGTGAGTGCCATAACACATATTTAGAAGGGCTGTATTAGTTGCTGCTTTCTGAAAAGGAGCGAGCTCGACGCTCTCACACACTTGACCGATACCAACAGGCGAATAAAGGCATCACAGGGAATCAGTCTCTAGAGGGCAGGAATTAAAGAGTAAAATCTGGAGCGATTATCCGAAACCTGTCTGGTTTTCGTATCATGTTTCAACAGCAGACAGAGCTGGTATAAGTGGGTTGTTATCTACTCACCAACGTGAAAGGTGTAATATACGCAAAATTATTTCTACAAAATCTAAAAAAAAAAAAAAAATTAATTTTCTTAATGGTCTTCAATTTTCTCTAATTTTGTGCATTACAGAACTAACGCAAGACAGAGAAGACAAAACCAGAGGCGAAGTTTTAAACGATCCTGTCTCTGAATCAGGGCCTTTCCCATTTAAAGTCTGGTTTATCTTCATCCAAACAAGTCTGTAAGGGCTAGTTGGTCAGAGAGATTTTTTTTCTGAATTTTGTACAGCCATTATCCTACTCCATGTCGTATTGATTGTAAATTCGTCTGTCCAGAGCATGAAAGGACTAATATCTCAAGAACCAAACGTGGGCTGAACGAAAACACCAATCAGCACTTCATCCACCCGGCATGCCAGGAGCTCAAACTCACACCCCTCAGGTCCATAGTCTGCTGAACTTACCCACTCGGCTACAGCACTCGTTTCTGTTCTATTTTTCACTTTCCCTTTTTTTAAAAACAAATCCCTAATCCATCCCTTTCAAAAAGGACATCTGTTTGCAAACAAAGCCCCGAGGGATGTTCGGGCGTTCCATCTCTTTGGACAGAATTCGTAAAAGAAAAGTTTGAAAGTCTCCAAGTGCAACGAAAAGATAGATCGCTGGGCTTGGCCTGCGAGGCCAGACAGCAACCTTGGTCAAGTCAGAAGCAATTAGTAGTGTTTGGCGTAAACACTAATATACGCAGCGAACAACAGCGTCGAGGGGCCCCGCACAAGATCTCTCTCTCAATCTCTCTCTCTCTCTCTCTCTCTCTCTCTCTCTCTCTCTCTCTCTCTCTCTCTCTCTCTCATTAGCTGACCTTTTTTTTTGTTACTTATCTGTGAAGGAAACTGAGTGGTAGCTAATTGCTTCTTCACATTCAGGTGGTACCAGAGAGTAAACTTACTGCATTTTCCATTGAAACTTTATCATTGACTTTTAAAATGGCAGGGTGTTAATGGAGTGTGTATGCATGTGTGTGTGTGTGTGTGTGTGTGTGGTGTGTGTGTGTGTGTGTGTGTGTGGTGTGTGTGTGCGTGTGCGTGAGTGAGTGAGAGTGAGAGACTGTTGATAGAAAAAACTTGCAGAGAGATTAAATGCAGCAAGGATAAAATTAATGAAGCTTCAAGAAGCAAATAAAGGAAATTTCAGGATAGAGTATAAAGAAGAGTGGTCTAACCAAAAACAAAATGCAACTGGCGTGCGTGCGTGCGTGCGTGTGTGCGCGTGCATGCGTGCGTGCGTGCGTGTGTGTGTGTGTGTGTGTGTGTGTGTGTGTGTGTGTGTGTGTGTGTGTGTGTGTGTGTGTTTCAACAAAAGTTTAGGACCAACGGGGAACTTTTGGCACGACTGTCAAAAATAATCTTATGTTTCAGGTTGTCAGGCTTGAAACTGAAAGAGCTGTCATCATGTGGGTTACTGTCATCTCACTAATGTTAAAGATGTAACACATGGAAGAAAATTTAAGATAATACTTATATGATCTTAAAGAATTATACCTAAAACTGTTATTGGTTCTTAACGTTTGTCCAAAGTCCATAAATTAACCATAGATAGATAAAAGAGAAAGAGATGGAAAAAAAGGAGGAGAGTTTTTACAATATAGTTAGAATATCAAGTTCTTTCCGTTTACAATCTCCATCTTTGGTGCAAACAAGACACACAGGTGTTTCGAAGGACTAGTCAATAAGAAAAGTAATATTCCAATTCTGTATATATTCACCATATTTTGTATATGTACTGTTAATAACTGTTAAACCATCCTATAATTAGTGTAATTGGAAGAAGAAAAAGCTGGAACTCGCAGAGCCCCATACTTAGGTTGAACAGGAAGACCAATCCATATTTCACTAATCTGACACAGAAAAGGCTCAAATGCAATACGTTTAGCTTCATAATCGTATAATGATAACACCCAGCTAAGCATACATTTCTATTCTCTATTTCAATTTTTTTCATGAAACATTAATTTACCCCATCCAAAAATAACGCCTGCTCACAAAAGAAAGCCTCCAGGCTGCTGTTTGGGCGACCCGTCTGCTGGACAGAATTTGAGAAGAGAAAAAAAGTTTGAAACTTTTCCAAGCGCAACGATCGCCAAGTTTTGCCCTTAAGGCCAGACAGCTACCTTAGTCAAGTTAGCAGTAATTAGTGTCTGGCTGGACACTAAACATACACAGCAAACAACAGTGTCAAGGGACCTGGCATCAAGGTCTTACAGATTTTTCTCTCTCTCTCTCTCTCTCGGCTCTCTCTCTCTCTCTCTCTCTCTCTCTCTCTCTCTCTCTGGTTAGTTTACGCTGTTTGTTTGTCGTATTCATAAGCCTTCTGGAAGAAAACTGATGGTGGCTGAATTCCTTCTTCACAAGGAGAAGCAGATTGTGAAACTTTTTTTTTTCCTGCTGAAATGTTATCATTGAGCTTGCAAAACAAAATGCATGGGGTCGACAGGGTGGATGAGATAAGCAGAAGGGAGGAATGGAGAGAGAGACAAAAAAAAAACAGAGGCAGACAGACAGACAGAAAGGCAGACAGACAGAGACAAAAGGACAGAGAGACAAAGAGTCAGACAGAGACAGACAGAAAGACTGAGAAAATGTAGAAAACAATTGGAAACAAACATTAGAACCAAGTGAAAGTGAACGGAGAAAATAACGGGAAAATAAACGCAGAAAATAACTGGAAGGAAGCATACAAAGACAGAAAACTTGGGAGTGGGCGTAGCTTGTGACTGGTTACGACTGCACAAATCAACACAGGGAGTGAACGTAGAAAAAAAAAGGAACAGTGGAAGTCCACGTCGGGAAAAAGAAAACCTGGAAATCAACATCGTAAGCAAATGGAAATGAACACGGAAAACGACTAGACGCGCACGTAGGAAAGATTTCGAAGTGAGCGTAGAAAAAAACTTGAAAAGAAAAGTAGCAAACAACCGGAAGTAAACGTACGAAGCGTGAACGCAAACATGGAAAACACCTGAAAGTAAACTTGGGGAAACAAAAGTGGAAGTGATCGTAACAAACAACCGAAAGTGATCATGAAGCAATTAGAAATCAGCTTTAGAAACACACTGAAACTAAAAATAGAAAGTAACTGAAAATATAAATGTTTTGACATGTATTTTTTATTTCCGCGTGCATAATGTATGCATAATTGTGAACACTTCGTTATTTGTTGCTTTTTTTTTCCAGTGGACAGAACTTCATGGTAAAATACAAAGATAGTAAGGCAGGACAGAAAAACCACAGGGCCTACTCACATGTGGCGATATAGTTTGGTGGACGACAGTTGCGATGGTCAGAGTCCAAAAGGTGATGTGTTATACCAGTTTAGTAAGGTCAGCAGGTTTGTGCCTCTGTTTGAGGATATTACCCCTGGCCATTCAGATGTCCATAGATACTCCATTCATGTTTAAGGACCGATGGGTGAAACAGAGAAAGAGAGAAGATAGGACGGTCCTCTTCACGTTGCTGTCAAAGAAGGAAGTCAGTATGTCTGGTACCTCCATCACAAACACCGCATACGTGATAGGAAGACAACTACCACCACGAGAGTAGTTTCAAGTGGTTGAACGAAAGTGTAATTGCGATGCAGCAACAGGCGCCTGTTTGTGTCTGTAACTGCTGTCTCTGTCTGTAGACTGGAATGTTTCATGACCAAGTGTCTGTCTGTATGATCTGTTAATGTCTGTATCGCTCAAAGATGCGAATACAGGGTTTGATGATCGTGTGTGCCTGTCTCTTATTGGTGTCTGTTGAGTTATCTGAATGGTGTAACTGCGGTGTTTCATGATCATGTCTATGTCTGCAAAATATATCAGTGTCTGTCACATTATTTGAAAGGTGTGTGTATACAGCATTTCATGACACACACACACACACACACACACACACACACACACACACACACATACACACACACACATATATATATACATGGGGGGATGGGTGTACGTTTAGATACATTGGTGTCAGTATAAAAATGTGAAAAGTGTGAGCGCAAACTCCGATGTTCATGTGTCTGTAAGATATGTCGGTGTCTGATTCATTCATTACTTGAACGCTGTGACTACAATTTTCAGTGATCGTTTGTCTGTTAGATGTTCTGGTGTCTGTTTTGTTATTTGAAAGGTGTGTCTGCAATGTTCAGTTGTATGTCTGTCTGTAAGATATGTCGGTGCCTGTGTCATTGTCTGAAAGGGGTGACTGTATTTTTTTAATGATTATGTGTCAGTCTCTTACGAGATACCGGTGTCCCTGTGATTACTTGAAAGGCGTTACTGCCATGTTCAATGATCGTGTTTCTGTACTATATATCGATGTTTGTATCATTAATCGAAAGGTGCAACTGCCATGTACAATGATAAAATGTTTGTCTGTAAGATATTCTAGTGTATGTGCCAGTATTTCAAAGGTGTGACTGCATTGTTTCATTATCGTGTGTCTGTAGGATATCTTGTGTCTGTATCCTTATCTGAAGGGTGGGACTGCAATTTTCAATGATTGTGTATCAGTTTGTAAGATATTCTGATGTCATTTATTATTTGAAATGTGTGACTGCAATGTTAAATTATCGTGTATCTGTAAAGACATTCTCTTGTCTGTATCATTCTTTGATAGGTATGATTGCAGTCTTTCATGATCATGTGTCGACCTACAAGATATTATATGAAAGTGTGACTGCAGTGTGTCATTATTGTGTCTGTAAGCTATATAGGTGTCTGTATAATTGTTTGACATGTGTGTGGGCAATGTTCAATGATCGTGTGTCTGTCTGGAAAATACTCTGGTGTCTGTGTCATTCTTTGAAATCTGTGGCTGCAATGTTTAATGTCTGTGTGTCTGTGTGTTTGTCTGTAAGATATGCAGGTGTCTGCATCATCATTTGAAATGTTTGACCGCAGTGTTCAATCATCTTGTGTTTGTTTGTAAGATGGTGTCTCTATCATTATTTGAAATGTTTGAATGCAGTATTCAATAATCATGTGTCTGTCTGTAAGATATGCTGGTATATGTATCATTATGTGAAAGACGTGTCTGCAATGCTTAATATCCGTGTGTCTGTTTGTAAGATGGTGTCTGTATCATTATTTGAAAAGTCTGACTGCAATGTTCAAGAATCGTTTTTTTCTGTCTGTGAGATACACTGGAGCCTGTATTATTACTTGAATGGTGTGACAGCAATGCTCAATCACCGTGTGTGTCTGTCCTCAGTCACAGACCACAAAGCAGAGATGCCATAATCGGCCCTGTTTCTTATGGTCTCCTCCCAGAATCTCTACGGGAGTTCACACCCATAGCCAGTAGATTAATCGTGGGTGGGGGGGGGGGAGTGATGCCATCGTACATGCAAGCTTTTTAAACCGGGCGCCTGCAAGATGTTCCTATTCTTCGTTTTAATGAGTATTCAGTTGACAAAAAAAAAAGATTACCAATAGCATCTGACACAGGTATCGGGCACGTCACCTTAGCATCAGGCACAGGAGAACAGCATCCTATCGGTGTGTCTCAGACGGCGGAGACGCATGCCCTGAAGCGCTGGTTGTTAGCCCCGCACTCTCCCGTGGACGGCAATATGGGTGACAGCGCTGAATTGACCAGAACTCCTCTGAAGGGAGGTAGTCCAGAATGATCCCCCTCCTCACTGCCCTCCCCCTTCACCATACCCTCTCCTTTCTCCTCCCTCCAGCCCCTGGGCTTCATTCCTCAACCCAACCTCCATCTCCTTCCTCTCCCCCACCATTTGAATATCCGTGTTAAGCGTACTAATCATGAAAAGATATATTGGAACATGCCTTGTTGTGTCTAAATGTTTAGGAAAAGAAAGAGATATATCTTAAATTTGTCGGTATAAAAAAATGAAATGTTTGTGAAAAGAAGAGATATATCTTAAAGTTGTCGTATATAAAAAAAATGAAGTACGAGATATGAAAAGGTGGGCCTAAAAGTGTCACTATCAATGCGTGTCTCATCAGTCTATCTCGATCAGAGAGAGAGAGAGAGAGAGAGAGAGAGTCAGAGCGTGTGTGTGTGTGTGAGAGAGAGAGAGAGAACACACTCAGGCAGAGCCAGAGAGTATTGCCGTTCATTCACACACACACACACACACACACACACACACACACACACACAAAGAGCCAGAGAGTATTGTCATTTATTGACACAGAGAGAGAGAGAGAGAGAGAGAGAGAGAGAGAGCATTGTCGTTCATCGAGTGCCGATCTCTGCATCAGGGACCATTCAATATTGATAAAGTGTAGAGCGGCACTGTACCAGCAAAGGTACTGTGAACCTTCTCGACAGCGACTGGCCTGTCATGTTATGTTTCCTTTATTCTGTGTGTGTGTGTGTGTGTGTGTGTGTGTGTGTGTGTGTATGTAAACACGATCAAGCCAGACGCAGTGTGATTAGTCCTTTCTTTTTCTCTACATAATCGAGTGCGTGTGGGTTATTATGTACATGTGTTCAGACTTGTCCTCCTTGAAGAGCACACCACCACTATCTGTTTACGTTCCGTAAAGCAGTTAGAAAAAAACAAGCGAAAACGGTCCATTAATAGCATGATACGTAAATTTAATACCTTCTGTTCCGAAATCAAAATACATCTGTTCATTTAGGTTCTGGTCCAAAAACAAAAATTTTAAAGATTTTTTTTTTACAGGGACTTGTGAGCAAATGCACAACCGATCGTGCTTCAAATCAAAATGCACCACTTATAAGTCTGTGGTATTCGCATCAACAAACAGAATCCTTATGGTACCTCAAGACATCCAGCAAAAAAGGAGTTGTATAGAAGAAAGTACTGCTAGGAAAGAAATTGCTCAAAAACTGAGATCTCTATATAAAGGGTAAAGCTACAGGGAGAAATCTTTGAGCCTACGCTTGAGGATTTCTTTGAAAATGCAAGGGAGTTCAAAAGGTGTTAGCAGTCAGAGTGGTCAGCTCTGCTGTTTGATAACCCCAGCATTGCCAGTCACATCAGTGCTTACGGCAGATAAGAACTGTGCAGAGAAGCCTTTACTTGGATCTGCTGGAATATACAATACCGACTAATTAGATAAACAATAATATGTTGAACAAATACGTGGTGGCAAATAACGAGTGCAGGGAAACAGTTCCTTCCCCATTAAAATAATTACACTGCAAAGATTTAAAAGAAGAAGAAGAAGAAGAGAGAAAGATGAGGAAGGGATTGTGCGAGAAAGAAAACGGGTATTAAAGAGTGCGTTGAAACAGAAACATAAAGTGCTTCACCAGCAGCATACTGGGGCAATCATAGTCTCCCTTGAATACAATGTCACTTGTGGTCTTTGAACGCAGGATTTAAGTCCGCTGATCAGGACTATCAGTGGAGGACCACTAGTTGTGTCGATCCTCCCTTGGCATCAAATGGAAATACATTATCCATCATTCTGTGGTATCATCGGTACTAAGGCTTCAAAACAGAATATAACGGCACCTCAAAGCAGCCAGCGAAAGATAGAAAAATAAAATGTGAAGAAAACATCTAAAGAAAATTATTTGTTTAAAAACTGAAGTCATTTTTTAAAGAGATAACTAGGATAAGGAGTACACTTTGAGTCTATGCTTCATTATTTCATGTTATTCGCTTTACACTTATGTAATGAATTCAAATGTCAGTACAACCCTGAGTTAATCTGACAATAAATTGGTTTCAGTCAATGAATTCAAAATGGGAAATAACGTGTCAAGATAGTAAATGACGCGTGAAGCTAGTTAACGTCTACACTAATTAAACTGCGCTATGTATTAACCATCTACCACTTTTTAAGAGGAATAATCTCCATTTAAAAAAAAAAAACAAAAAAAACAACTTCTGCATTGGTTTTCTCTCAGTAAGGCTGCTTAAAACGTCATTTCGGAAGGTAAAAATGTACTCTTTTCAAGCATCAAAATGAATGGGGTTTTTTTGTTTTTTTTAAAAATCTCTCTTTGGCTGTTAACTGGAATGAATACAATGCTGTGCCCTGTAGAGACAACAACCAGTTCTCAGCTTGATGTACAGACCTCCTTAGCTTCAGATTTATTGGGGTGGCCAGGCTGCCTGCAGTGATATTCCATCCTCTTTCTGGCTGTTCACACATCATCACCAAGCTATACTGCTGCCAAACATAGAAATCGGACAATGCTATATGGTCTGCAACCTCATGATTCGATCCATGTAGAAATTTGCATCGGTTGATGCAACAGAGGAGACAAAGAATAAAGGTTTTCAACTCACATGGAAGGGTTTGTATATTTTGACTAACCCGTGTAGGCTATATAACAAGCTATCTGTACAACATCCCAAACCATTAAGGGCAAAACTCTATCACCCATCAACTGCCCTTATCGGTCACCCCAGATAAAGCAATACTGGGAGTTATTCTCGACGCAAACCTCGGGCGGATATGACAGCTACAGAAAGTGTAAGAATATTTGGACGCAGGAAAAAACCACAACGGTGATTATTATGTGCAAAAGACATATCAAGCACTAGTGGCACAGTGAGAGCGAGAGTGAGAGAGACAGAGAGAGAGAGAGAGAGAGAGAGAGAAGGAGAGAATCGCACAGAGCAACAAACATTTGCAGCGAGTGACGCTTCCATAGAGAAAGACACATCTGGACAGAGAGAGAGAGAGAGAGAGAGAGAGAGAGAGAGAGAGAGAGATGCCCTTACAAACAACCACCCATTATAACAACCATCCCTTTACTTTCTCTTTTTTAAATATTGATATACTGCCCAAAGACTAGAATCATAAGTGACGAGAGACACAGACAGACAGCGACACAGACAGACAGAGACACAGACAGACAGACAGACAGAGCCAGAGAAGTAGAGACGCTGCTTTAAAGAGACAGACAGACAGACAGTCAGAGACAGAGAGAGAAAGATGCCATTATAACATCCTGCTCTTTATTTTCTTTTAATATTGATATACTGCCAGCGACTATAATCATTAAGTGATATGGAAGAGAGAGAGAGAGAGAGAAGAGAGAGAGAGAGAGAGAGAGAGAGAGAGAGAGAGAGAGAGAGACTGAGATAGATAGACAGACAGACAGACGGAGACAGACAGACAGACAGAGCCAGAGATGCAGAGACACTTCCTTAAAAAGAGAGAGAGAGAGAGAGAGAGAGAGACAGACAGACAGACAGACAGACAGACAGACGGAGGTGCCATTATAACACCCCGCCCTTTATTTCCTTTTTTTTTATAATAATATGCTGCCAGAGACTATAATCATTAGGTGACATGGAGAGAGAGAGAGAGAGAGAGAGAGAGAGAGAGAGAGAAAGAGAGACAGACAGACAGACCGACAGACAGACAGAGAGAGAGAGAGAGAGACGCTTACTTCAGAAAAAACTAGCCTGGACATGCGAGAGAGGAAGGGAGGGAGGGACGGACGGAGGGAGGGAGGCAGAGAGAAGCTATAGGGAGTGAGTGTGTGTGTGTGTGTGTCAGTGAGCTTGCCAAGAGGATCTTTTAATCTCCAGCACGACACGCACGTGACGTAAATGCTGTGCGGGCTTGTGGTATCACGTGGTTTCCCGCGTCCAATGAGCGTTGACTGGTGTGTGTGTGTGTGTGTTGTGTGAACGTCGTATCCCCGGTCCAGTTCAAAGTTGTTGGTGTGCGGCTTCTTGCCATGCTGGGAGGCAAGGACTTGACCGGTGAGTGAATGTATTTGTGTTAATTGTCGAGGTAGACGGAGCATAATCCACCCGTTTACGGCTTCCAGCATCTTCTTGTTTTGTCCGAAGACCTCAAATTTAGGGACACCCCCTCTCCCCCACTTATTCAAACCCTTTGTAGGCAACTTCTCTTTGAAGGATAGCTTTTCGTAAAAAAAAAAAAAAAAAAAAAAAAAAAAAAAAGAGAGAGTGAGTCCAGTAATTGGATTTTGCCAAATTGTGTGTTCATTTTTGTGGAAGATTGTGTGTTCTCGAAACAACGATTTTATTTCATACACCTTCCGCCCATTCCACCCTGGATCTTCTTTACGAGAAATAATTCAAGAGTATTTATCAAAACTGAATGCAAATGTATGTGTCATCGGCGTCTTAAGTGTTCTTCGTGTTGGCCCAAAAGAAAATGTGAGAAGGGGATACAAAAGGAAATCTTCCCCAAAATCAAATATACGCTGATTTGTGATGAAAAGAAACTGTTTCGAGGGCGAGTGAATGTAGAGAGCAGAGGAAGGGAGGGGGAGGGGGGGGGGGGGGGGGGGGCTCAAACCTGAGATTTGCTGGAAGAGGTTAGGAGGGTGACCAATAATTTGAAGACTTAGTGGACAGGGAGATAAGAGTCTAGTAGTCAATACGCGTGCTCATTCAAGCCTGACCTTTTTCACGTGTAGTGATGCACGGATTCTGTGCACGCAGGCGAGATCAACAGAAGTGTGCCTCGCGTGAGAAGTGTTCACTTACGGTCCGGTAAACAAGCAGACGAACTCTGTACGACACATGGGCTCAAATAGGGCGGACTGGCTGGCTCATTGTTCAATTCGAGAGCTACGTCGTGCTGGCAGTGACAGTAGTGACAGACTAGTGCTAAAGTCTTCAGTTAATAAGAGCCAGTTTTGCCGTAGCACTGCGACAGAACAGCCGTAGACGGTTATGACGGCTCTGACAGTTCTGACAGTTCCACTACTAGACTCGGGGCCTTCGACACTGAAAGAGACTCGGGCTCGATTGAGTAGTTTGTGCCAGTGAAGGGTTGGGGAAAGAATCCTGAGGAAACTCCCAAGCCAGTGTCTGGACCGACCCGGTAAGGTAGAGTGCGTGTGTGTGAATGGGCAAGTGCTTAAAGTATATAAACGAACTACTCCAAAGTGCAAGGAAAACTTTACGCATCAGGCTAGCTTAATCTACCTACGCCTCCCCCCCCCCCCCCCCCCCCCCCCCCCCCCACACACACACACACCACCTCCACCCATCTCCACATTAATTTAGAATTTTAACATCTGAATGATGAAATTGAGCGTGGATAGATTTGTTCTAATTTTGCAATTGCAAAGTTGAGTTAAACTCTTGTTTTCACCGTCATAGTCTGAATTCTCATGCGAAACAAAGGGTTTAGAAAGGTATCGCTCTTTATCGCTGCCACATTCTGTTCAAATCTTTTGTTCAGTTCATCCATATTTAGGAAGGAATTTCCAAATCTAAATCATGAAGTTAAGAATGGGTATGTTTGTTCTAATTTTGCATTTGCAAAGTTCTGTAAACTTTTTGCTCACTGTCGTATTTGAATTCTCATGCCAAAAGAAAGAGGATTGGAAAGGTATTTCTCTTTTTCCCAGCCCTGTCCCATCCCGTTTAGCTGGCACTCTTTCCTCCAGAGGAGAAGTTTTAAAAAGTAGTCCTTTCCATTTCAGCTCCCCCTCTTCCTCAAAGGCCCACATTTACCCCTTCCACACACACGCGCGCGCGCTCGCACATGCAACCCCCCACCCACCCACACACACACACACACCTGTTCCAACTATACTTTTTTATCCCCAGCGTACTCATTACCAAAAGGAAAGAACGATCATTGTATCATCCATGAACATCCAAGCAAAAGCTTGATAAATCTATAGGCTGAATTAATGATATGATACGATGTATGATAAGCTTAATCTCTTAAGGTCGCAGGATTTCATAATCCCCCCCCCCCCGACTCCCCCGACTCCACCCTTCCCACCCACCCCCACCCCACCCCTCCTCCCATCTCAGATTTGAATTGTCATAATGGGGGAAAACTGTTCACTTGAGACTGCCTGAACAAAAAGGAAAGAAATGAGTAAAGAGACGCTGCTGCTGTTCACATTTTGAGATCAGTATCGCCGTTGTACATTTTCCTGTGGAAGAAACATGCTAGTCAGCCCTTACCAAAGGGTTGGCCCGAGTGAGGTTTACGCTCTATCATGTCATACCATTTTAATGAGAGATTCGACCCTGAGAGATCTGCATGAATTTTGACTTTGACAGATGCCCAATAATGTAGCCCCTTTAACTAACAATTACCGAATTTAGTCGCCTAGAGACAGTAAGGCTTTCCCGACCAGTTGCTGAAAATCCCAAAGGTGTGTGTGTGAGTGCGCGCGTGTTTTTTGCAATTTTATGCTGTGCATATATCTTTGGTCGACCAGTGGGAAACTGCGTCACATGGGAGATAGATGGTACAACACAAGTTTAAAACCCCTTCCTCCCCCCCCCTCTCCATACACGCGCGCGCGCGTGCACACACACACACACACACACACACACACACACACATACATATATTCACACACACACAAACTCACTCACACACACACACACACACACACACACACACACACACACACACACACATTCATTCATTCATTCACACACACACACGCACACGCACACGCGCGCGCGCGCGCGCGCACACACACACACACACACACACACACACACACACTTGCCATCTGATATAATTTCTCTATACAGTCATTTTGTTCCTCGTCAAATCGATTGGACGTTTTTCACTCCAGAGATCCGCTTTGATTTAATCTCGTACCGTAAAGGAATCACTAACTCCTTGACGTGTAAGTTCTTCGTTGAACTGTGTTCGAAGTTTCCATTCTTCGGAAGAATTTTCACCGACGGTTCTAAATCTGAGGAGGGCGATGCCTCTGCTGTGTTCTGTGCAACAGGTCCTCAGATTCTTTAATATTCCCGCCCACAGCTGCATTTGCACTGCTGATTTGGCAGCCTTGGTCCTGACTTCTGAATTGGTCCTAAATCAAAACAAAGATGTCCTCATTTTGTCGGACACTCTCTGCTTTGTTGAGGCCTTTGCCAACCGTAACCTCAAGCACCTGCAACTGCTGAAGTGATAACTGTACACACTTTTCTGAAAGCAGATGGACACAACATAGTTTTTGTTTGATTTCCCAGCCATACGGGCATTCGAGGCAACGAGTTGGTTGTTCAGCTTGCCAAGAGTACAAGGAAAGAGTTTATCAGATTGTGTGTCCCTCACACTGACCTGGAACCCAAGGCACAGGCTTACGTCAAAGACCTCTGGCAAGAGGATTGGAACTTGCAGACTGATAAACTATTTAAAACCCGTCCAAACCTGATAGAATTCACCGTGCTCGTAAGGCAGCCGTAAAGAAGGGAGTCTTGTGCCATGTACATGCAAGTCACACTGTTTACGCTCATTCGTATCTTTCAAAAGGTGAAGAAGCTTTGGTGCATCCCATGTCATGAACCACTCGCAGTGAAACAGTCTTTTAGAGTATTTGGACTTGCATGATGTGAGACATAAACATATTACAGCCGACTTCATGAAAGCCTTCTTCAGAGATGTCCCACCTGATGTGATCTGTGAATTTCTGAGGGAGATTAACATTTTTCATCGATCTAAGATTTTACGGAAGAGACATTTTTTAAACATTTCCGTCGTGTTTTCAGGTGTATTTTGAAGGGTTGTGTGGATGAGTTTTTTCCCCTTTTTGTTAATCACTCGAGAACGCAGTGGAAGACCTGATACGGCCTTTTGCGGTCGGCTGGGCTATAAGCAGTATAACCATTATCATTACCATCTCTCTCTCTCTCTCTCTCTCTCTCTCTCTCTCTCTCTCTCTCTTTTTTTTTTTTTACCTTCCAGGAGTTGACTTTTCAGCAGCAGTTCAGAAAGTTGTTAAACTGAGGTTTAAAGGTGTCAGAATATCGGCTTGAATTTAGCGCTGACCCCACATTTTTACGAAGGGACTTGCACTTTATTATTCTGACTGGAACAAAGTTACTACGAATTTTCATATTGCATCTCTTTTTTTTTTTTTTTTTTTTTACCAGCCACGCTTCTTGCCACTACCATGAATGCGCATGTGCATGTGTAAGCGGACGCACGTGCGCCCACGCTATCACAGACAATTGCATACATGCATGTACAGGCATGCAAAGTGCTTGTTTCCTCTCACACACGCACACAAGAGCGCACGCTTGTGCACGTGGGTACAACACGCGTAAACGCGTTCTCTCTCTCTCTCTCCCTCTCTCTCTCCCCCCCCCCCCCCCCCCCCCCCCCCCCCCCCATACAGAACGCCAATGTGGAAGGAATGCATTACAAAGCCACTGCTGTGCCAGAGGGAATAGCAGAAACCTTGCTGTACCAGAGGGAATAGCAGAAAGCTTTCATGCAGCTCCCATATCACGTGATGTAAATCAAATTATCAGATGGCAAAAGAACGCCTCAAAAAAGTTTAACTGCCTTTGCTGAATTGGGTGTGTCAGTTTTCGTGTTGTTGTTTTTTTTTTCCCGAGCACAGTCCAATAATTAAAGTTGGTGGTTTTGATTTCTCGTCAACAGAGATAAGGATCTGCTCCATCAACGGCCAGACACGACGGAAATTGACCTCGGCAGCCACGGAAAATGGAGACGGGTCACGAAAACAAGGGACATGTATTTGAAGGGGAGTACTGACAGTTTTTGTTCAGATTCCATATTTTTTTTCTTTCATGTTCTCCATCCTCTTGTCCTTCTTCCAGTATTCTCTTATGTCTCACAGCTTAGTATTTTGACGCTAAGTTAGTGTCTTAGTTTCGTGTTCTTCTGTTGTGTTTGGTGTCTTATTTCAAAGGTTTTTTATTTCTTAATGAACATATAATTGTTTTCGGGTTTAGTGTTATCATTCTCATGTTTATGTGTCTACATTTGTAGTGTTTTTCTTCCTCTCTCCAAGGACATGGTAATCGTCATCAGAATTCTTCTGTAGTGTTTAAGTCTCGTAGTCTATAGGGTTCACGTTCTCTTTGAACTGAATGTGTTATCCTTTTTGTCATGGTATTATAAAGTGCTCCTTTTGCAGGGTGGTTTATTTTCATAAGGTTAAGTGTCTTTTTTCCACAGTGTTCAGCGAGCAGTTCTTTCAAAGGGTCTTGTCTCCTTGCATCACCGTCCTTTCATAAGGATTATTGTCTTTCTAAATAGTATTTTGTGCCCTCCTTTCAACTGGATTTAGTACTTTCCTTGCGTGAAATTTTGTGTCTTGCTTCCTATTGTCCTGTTCTTCCACAGGGCTTTATGTGCATTCATAGTAGTATTATTTCCTTCTACACATTTAGTGTCTTTTTTGAAAGGATTTAGTGCCTTAGCCGTATAGTGGGTCACTGTCCTCTTCTATAGACTTTAGTGTCCTCGTTACAAAGAGCCTAATCTCATTTCAGTGGGTTAGTATCACCATCCTTCAAAAGGATTTACTGTTTTCATTTCATACATTCCTGTCTGCCGTTATTTTTTGTACAGAGCTAGGTTTTTTTTCTCTTTGCAAGGCTCAATCTTTTCACAAAATTAAGAGTGTTGTTCTTTCCGTAGGAGTTCTAGATTCCTACGTGCTACATCAGTGTGCTGTGGGACAAGGATACAAAAACAGTGGGTACCAGAGGGAATACTGTTTGGGAAAGGTTTGAAAGATTGACTCCAGCTATGTAGCAGGTCTCATAAGTCGGGGATCTGGAACATGGACGCATGTTTTCAGATCTTTTGGGGCTGAGCTGCAAAGGTCTTGAGGAAGTCTTTCAATCTGTTCCTGAAAATATTCCCTAGTGATCACCTGGTACCTCCTGATCCGAGTGTCCTCTGATCAACAGAACACACGATATGGTAACTGCAGAACAAATGTAGATCCTCTCATGGCCTTTGTAAATAGAATCAAGTTTCATCTATAAATTAGTGTAAGCTCTCATCGGGTTTAGCGTCCTCTCGTGTGGTGTTCTTGAATTCATAGCGTTGAGTGTCTTAAGTGGCTTGTATCATCCTTCCACAAGTTTAGCTTCCTCTTTTTACAAGTTTTACTGTCCTCTCTCCTTGTTGTTTAGCATCCTCTTTTCATAGTAACTAGTGTCATTTTTTTCTGACCATTGTCAGCTTTTTATATGGTATGTTTTGTTTCCACATGGTTTAGTCGCCTTTAGTATCAGTTGAGCCTCTTCTCACGGGAGTCCCCGCCTTTCATCAGGATTAGGGTCCTTGTTTGAATGTGGTATAGTCTCCTTTTGCAAGAGGTTTATGGCCACATTTCGCATGGTTTACCGTTACTTTTACATAAGTTTTAGCGTTTTTCTTCCGTAGGGTTCAGTCGTTTTCTGTCATAAGATTTATTCTTCTGATCTTACAGGGACTTGTGATCCCTCCACTGTTAAATTGGCAGAATCTTCTTTCAAAATGGCAGTCCTCCCTTCATGCGATTAATTTCTTTACTAGAGCTAAGGCTTCTTTCATATGGTTTATAAGAATCCCTTTTTTCCTACGGTTTAGCAGTTTGTATCAAGATCTGTTGCACACACCATGTGTGTATGTGTGGAGAGAGAGAGAGAGAAAGAGAGAGAGAGAGAGAGAGAGTGTGTGTGTGTGTGTGTGTGTGTAAGAGTGTGTGTGTGTGTGTGTGTGTGTGTGTGTGTGTGTGCGCGCGCGCGCGCGCGCACGCACGCAGAACTACCTCCAACAAGATGTCTGCTTCACACAGTTTCCTGACTTTTAAATTTTAGCAACTTCTTTTTCGTCAGAATTTAATCAAAGTCTCTGTGTTTGGCAGATCATGGGGCTTGCCTCTCTCCGGAGATCCCCACCAGTCTAACAGGAGACCATTGCATTGCTCTGTTCTGGGCAACCAATCTCCTCACCAAGGTCATGACTCCATGGACAGAATATTATTATTTACACGCGCTCGGCTCAGGGATACTACAACCTTTTAAAACACCATTGCCAGTGCATGCAGAAGAAAAACAGGCGGCCTTCTACACCAACAAACATCATGAATTTCTGTGTACATTCACAGAGGCAAGGGAAAGAGCAGAACAATGAGGAGTCCTTTGGAGTAAAGACTGAGGCTGTGAAGAAATGTTGAAGACACGAGACTGCATTGTATGATTTGGGGAAAGAGGCTGCAGAAATCAATGGACAAACTCAATGTTGAAAGTAACCTCCGTTCAGATCACCATTCTCGTGGAAACCAGAGTTGCTATTACGAAAGCAGCCAGCAGATCACTTTGCTAGGGTCTACGCCAATGGAAGTGATATCCATGTCGGCAAGAGTCACATCAGTCCAACTATAAGAGAGCAGAGAGTACGAAATTGAACAGACATGAGAACAAATGAACTGAACACACAGTACACCAGTAGATCTCCAGCAAACACAGAAACTCGAAAACGCCTGGCGTGGAAACCATAGCCGACTACTGCCGTTGTGTGAAAACTAGGACAGCTGTGTGAATAATCCGCTGACACTGTTTTTCTTCGAGAACAAGAAACAGCCTGGATCCATTCGTACACAGCGGGATGTGTCATAACTGCGGTGGGGTCCAGAGTCTGCGTCTGATTTCCTGATGAGTCTAGTAAATGAAAAGAATTCCAAACCAATTCAACCTCAATTCATAGGATGAGGCATTGTTAGCGGCAGTCAACCTGAAATGCTGTTCCAAAATGTGATTGCAGACAAGTGGTCATCTTCACAGAAGCTCGGTCATTCCTGAAATCTATGCTAATGGACAAATTAGAGGAGTAAGCTGGGTCAGACCGACGCAGACAGAATGAGATTGTTTAAGTGAATACTTTCTCGCAGTGTGCTCATGAACTATTCTTTGGGCCTCGTAGGATGAATGGAATTGAATTTTTAGTAAGTCGGGACAGAAATTTGTAGACCCATTCGCTAAACTGTGAGCAGCAAGGCACCAGACAGAAAGGCCACGTGTCCTTCAAGACCAGTCGACGTTGATCAAAATCATCATTATTATGACGAAAGCATGCCAGTTTTGTGTGAGCAGTGCAGACCAGCTCACCATCATCTTAGCGGAGTAGATGACAAAGATCTCCAATAGGGATGCCCACTCCATGCTGACCTGACAATTAAGGAATGAAGAGGAGATGGGACTAGCAGTGAACCGGCGAACTAGAAGAATAGTACAGAACTACAGACCACAAAGTAGTAGGTATTGTACCACTTCATCCTTTTAATTTTTTTTTTTTTTTACATTTTTAGAAGGTCAAATGAAAAGAAGCAGGGCAGTTTGCGACATAGAAATGGCACCAGTGAAAAAGAAAAAGAAGCACGCGGAAAATTCTGTGCATAAATATTTATCACTAGAATTGAAATGAGCTATTTGTCTTCATCAGCCTGTTAATTGTCTTTCTTGCACGGGGTCATGAATCCCCATTTCCACAAAACCAACCTTCCTTTCAAAGAATTTGAACAACTAATAAGCAACGTTGATACCATGCATTTCTCTTTGCCTCATTTTCTCCTTGACAATCCTCCCTTCCCTACTCCCTCTCCCAGATGAGTCACAGAGCAACTATGCATAAGCATCCTCCTATGGAGAGTGCCACTTCAGTCATGCCATGACAATACCATGAACAAGCACGCACGCACACACGCACGCACGCACGCACGCACGCACGCGCACGCACGCACGCACGCACACACTCGCGCGCGCGTGCGCGTGCGCAGACACACACACACACACACACACACACGCACACACACATGTTTTATATATATATATAGAGAGAGAGAGAGAGAGACATTTGTACAGATCTGCACACACAATATGTATGTATGTATATGTATATATATATACACACACACACACACATATATATATATATATATATATCGCTTTCTCGGCATGCTTCCATCTTTCCCTCCCCCTATCATTCTCTTTCTTCTCTGTGCCCACCTTCCTCCCTCTCTCCTTTCATGAATCACTTTTTTCTGCCCCTATACACTCCACTCTTCCCCACTCTTTCGTCCTCCATTCATCCACTCCCTTCTCCCCATCCCTCTGCCCTTCACTCTCCCAGCCCGTTCTGTTTCACTCCATCTCTCCTCTCTCTCTCTCTCTCTCTCTCTCTCTCTCTGTCTCTCTCTCTCTCTTCCCCCCCCCCCCCCCCCCAACTATTTTATCAGCCTCCATTTATCCCCTTCATTCCTTCCCACTCTCCTATTTCTTTCTGTACCCCTACCTCACCCCAACCATTCTCTTACCTAGAAGCGCCTCTCTCTCTCTCTCTCTCTCTCTCTCTCCCCCCCCCCCCCCCTCCCCTTCCTTCCCACTCTCCTATTTCTTTCTGTACCCCTACCTCACCCCAACCATTCTCTTACCTAGAAGCGCCTCTCTCTCTCTGTCTCTCTCTCTCCCCCCCCCCCCCCCCCCCCCCCCTCCCCTTCCTTCCCTTCCAGGAGTTGACTTTTCTGCGGTAGTTCAGGAAGTTGTTAAATTTAAATGAAAGGTGTCAGTATATCACTTTTAATGAAGCGTTGACACATTTTTACCAAAGGACTCGCATTTTATTGTTTCAATAGGGACAAAGTTATCACGAATTCTAAAACTCCTTATCTTATTTCTCCAGCCGCGCTCCTCGCCACTACCATAAATGGGCATGTGCATATGTAAGCGGACGCACATGCGCCCACACTAACATAGACGCAATTGCATACAGATACGCGCATGCATGCACTCAAAGCACGTACTCTTACTCGTTCACGCACACAAGAGCACACAGTACGCGCTCGCACTCAAACATTCCGTTTCTACCTACTCGGAAGCTACAGTGGGATGAATGCATTGCAAAGCCACTGCTGTGCCAGAGGGAATAGCAGAAAGCTTTCATGCAGCTCCCACATCACCTGATGTAAATCGGACAATCAGATGGCAAGAGAACACCTCAAAAACGTTTAACTGCCTTTGGTCAATATAGTGTGTCAGTGGTTTTTTTGGGTTTTTTTTTTTTGCCTGCTTACAGTCGAATAACTACAGGTGGCCTTCGTTTCTTATCAACAGAGAAAAGTATCTGCTCCATCAACGGCCAGAGACGACGGAAATCTATCCCAGCAGCTACGGAAAACGGAGATAGCGCACCAGAACCGTGGACATTTAATTAAAGGGGAGTACTGGCAGTTGTGTTCAGATTCCATACTTCTCATGTTCTCCATCCTCCTGTCCTTCCAGTATTGTCTCTTATTTATTACAGCTTAGTATTTTGACACTAGGTTAGTGTGTGTGTTTCTTGTCCTTTTGTTGAATTTGATGTCTTATTTCAAAGATTTTGGTTTTTAATGAACGCATCATTATCGCTTACCATCAGCATTTATTGTTATCTTCATACACAGAACTTTGTGTCATCTCTCCCAAACTCGTTGTTCCACTCATCGGCAGTTTTAGTATCAGTCTCAAGTTTATGCTTCCTGGTGCGCAGTGTTTTTCTTCCTCTTTCCAAGAATTCAATGTCCTTTACTTTCCCACGCTAAAGAGTCCTGTCTGATCAACGTGGCTCGTTTTTGTATGTCGGTTTTTTCTCTGGCACAAGACTTTGGTATAAAAAAAAAGACGCCGAGCTGCTGACGAAGTCTTTGATCCTGTTCCCGAATTTATTTTCTTGTGTGCGTTCGTACCTTCTGATCTGAGTATCCCCTAACCCATTGAAAGTCTGACACTGTAATGGTCGACGTCAGAATTCTGTTTAATACACATAGTCTACAGAGTTGAGCTTCTCTTTTCTTTGAATTTGACATCCTTTCCTGTCATTGCATGTATGGTGTGCTCCTTTCAGAGGGTTGTTTACTTTCATAGGGTTTAGTGTGCTCTTTCCAGACTTCAGCGTCCACTTCTTTCAAAGGGTTTATATCTCCTCCTTGCATCACTGAACTTTCATAAGGATTATTGTCTTCTTCCTAAAGAGGATTTGGCGCCCTCCTTTAGCGCTGGATTTAGTACCATGCTTGTGCATAATTTTGTGTCTTGCTTCATATTGTCCTGTTCTTCTACAGGGTTTATGTGCTTTGATAGTTTTATTATTTCCTTTAACAAATTTAGTGTCCTCTTTTCTCAAAGAGCCTTAGCCTTATAATGGGTCACTGTCCTCTTTAATAGCTTTTATTGTCATTACAAAGGGCCTAATCTCATTTCAATGGGTCAATGTCACCATCCTTAAAAGGATTACTGCTTTAATTTCATAAATTCCTGTCCACCTTCTTTTTTACAGAGCTAGTTTTGTCTTTGCAAGGCTCGGTCTTCTTATCACAAGATTAAGAGTGTTCTTCCTTCTGTAGGTGTTCTAGATTCCTACATCAGTGTGCTGTGGAACAAGGATACAAAAACAGTGGGTACCAGAGGGAATACTTTTAGGGAAAGGTGTGAAAGATTGACTCCAGCTATGTAGCAGGTCTCATAAGTCAGGGGTCTGGAACATGGACGCATGTTTTCAGATCTTTTGGGGCTGAGCTGCAAAGGTCTTGAGGAAGTCTTTCAATCTGTTCCTGAAATATTCCCTAGTGATCACCTGGTACCTCCTGATCTGAGTGTCCTCTGATCAACAGAACACACGATATGGTAACTGCAGAACAAATGTAGATCCTGTCGTAGATTGTATTGGCTTTTCTTCATGGAATCGAGTTTCATCTGTTGAATAGTGTAAACTCATCAGGTTAAGCGTCCTCTCGTGCGGCGTTCTGTCATAGGGCCGAGTGTCTTGAAGTGGTTTGTGTCATCCTTCCACAAGTTTAGTTTCCTCTTTTCACAAGTTTGACTGTCCTCTCTCCTTGTTGTTTTACATCCTTTTTTCATAGTAACCAGTGTCATCTTTTTCGGACCATGGTCAGCTTTTTGTTTGGTATGATGTTTTGTTTCTACGTGGTTTAGTCGCCTTTATTATAAGTAGAGCCTTTTCGCACGGGATTCCCCAACTTTCATCGGGATTAGGGTCCTTGTTTGGATATGGTATAGTTCCCCCTTTTGCAAGAGGTTTATGGCAACCTTTGGCATGGTTTACCGTTACCTTTACATAGGTTTTAGCGTTTATCCTCTGTAGGGGTTAGTCTTTTTCTGTCATAAGATTGATTCACCTTTGATCTATAGGGACTAGTGACATTTATTGGCGGAATCTTCTTTCAAAATGCGATTAATTCGTCTTCTCTGGAGCTAGGTTTCCATCGCATGGTTTGTAATCTTTTTCCTACGGTTTAGCGTTTTGTATCAAGAGCTGTTGCGCACGCCATGTGTGACTGGAGAGAGAGAGAGAGGGTAGAGAGAGAGAGAGAGAGAGAGAGTGTGTGTGTGTGTGTGTGTGTGTGTGTGTGTAGAACTACCTCTTAAAAACTTAAGTGTCTGCTTCACACAATTTCCTGACTTCTAAATTTAGAGACTTCTTTTTCGTCAGAATTGAATCCAAGTCTTTGTGTTTGGCAGATCATGGGGCTGGTCACTATCCGGACATCCCCACCAGTCTAACAGGAGACCATGGCAGCATTCTTTTCTGGAAAACCAATGTTCCCATCAAGGACATGACTCCATGGACAGAATATTATTTACAGGCGCTCGGCACAGGGCTACTACAACCTTTCAAAACACCATTGCCAGTGCATGCAGAAGAAAACAGGCGGCCTTTCTACACCACCAACATCAGTAATTTCAGTATATGGCAAGGGAAAGAGCATAACAATGAGGAGTCCTTGAGAGTAAAGACTGAGGCTTTGAAAATAAGTTGAAAAGACAAGACTGCATTGTATAATTTTGGTAGAGGCTGCCGAAATTAACGGACCAACTCAAATGTTGAAAGTAACCAGGGATTAGATCACCACTCATGGAAAACGGAGAGCTGCTGTTGCGAAAGCAGCTAGCAGATCACTTTGCTAGGGTCTATGCCAATGGAAGTGATATCCATGTCAACAAGAATCACATCAGTCCAACTACAAGAGAGCAGAGAGATCAAAATTCAACAGACATAAGAACAAATGAAGTGAACACACAGTACACACTAGCAGATCCCCAGCAAACACAAACTCGAAAACGGCAAAAAACGCTCGGCGTGGAAACCATACCCGACTACCGCTGTTGTGTGAAAACTAGGACAGCTGTGTGAATAAACCGCTGTCACTGTTTTTCATGGAGAACAAGAAACAGCCTGGATCCACTGGTACACAGCGGGATGTGTCATAACTGTAGTGGGATCCGAAGTCTGCGTCCGATTTCCTGTTTTGTCTGGAAAATTAAAGGAATTGCAAGCCATATCACCTCAGTTCATAGGATGAGGCACTGTTAGCAGTAGTCAACCTGAAAGTTACCTCCAAACGTGATTGCAGACTGGTGGTCATCTTCACAGATGCTCAGTCGTTCCTGAAATGCATGTCGGATAGAAGAGTAAGCTGGGTCAGTCTGAAGCTGACAGAATGAGACTGTTGAAGTAGGATCATGGGCTATTCTGTGGCTGGGTAGTGTGAATGGAATTTAATTTTAGGGAGACAGAAGCAGAACTTGTAGATCCATTCGCTAAACTGTGAGCAGCCAGGCACCAGACAGAAAGGCCACGTGTCCTTCAAGACCAGAAGACGTTGATCAAATCGTCCTTGGGATGAAGAAAGCATGCCAGGTTTTACGTAGGCAGTGCAGACCAGGTCACCATCTTCTTAGTGGAGTAAATGATACAGATGTCCTACAGGGATGCCCACTCCATGGTGATCTGAGAGTTCAGGAATGAAGAGGAGATGAGACTACCAGTGTGAAGGCGACCTAGAATAGTCCAGAAATACAGACCCGTAAGTAGTAGGTACAGTACCACTTCATGCCTTAATATTTTTAGATTTTTTTCTGGAACAATTACATTTTAGTAGGGTCAAATAAAAAGATGCAGGGCAGTTTGTCACGTAGAAATGGCACCAGTGAAAAAACAAAAAGAAGCACGCAGAAAATGATGTGCATACATATTTAGCACTACATTTACAAGAGCCAAGCACGCAGAAAATTATGTACATACATATTTATCAGTACATTTACATAGAGCTACTTGTCTTCATCAGCCTGTTTATTGTCTTTTTCTTCGCGAGGTCATGAATACCAGTTCCACAAAACCAACCTTCCTTTTCAAGAGTTTGAACAACTGATAAGCAACGTTGATAGCATGCTTTTCTCCTTGCCGCATTTTCTCTTTGACAACCCCCACTTCCCTACTCCCTCTCACAGATTAGTCACAGAGCAAGTAGGCATGAGCATCCTCCTATGGAGAGTGCCACTTTAGTCATGCCATGACAGTACCCATGAACAAGCACACACGCGCACGCACGCACACACATGGACAGGCGCGCACACACATATAAACATACATACACACTCTCTCTCTCTCTCTCTCTCTCTCTCTCTCTCCCTCTCCCTCTCCCTCCCTCCCTTCCCCTCCATGTTTCTGCAGTAGCTCAGGAAGTTGTTGGATTCAAGTATCAAAGTGTTAAATTGTCGTTTGAGTTTAGCCCTGTCCCAACATTTTCACAAAGGGAGTTGCATTTCATTTCGATAGGGACACATTTTTTCCTTATTCAAATACTGCATCTCTTTCTCCAACCATGCTCTTCGCCACTACCATAAATGTACATTTGCATATGTAAGAGGACGCACATGCGCTCACATTAACAGATGCAAATGGCATACAGGCACGTGCATGCATATATTCAAAGCACCCGCTCGCACTCGCACATGCACACGAGCACGTGCTTCTGCGCATGGGTACTTGCATATACAACATGTTCTGTCGACCACGCATACACACACACATGCACGCACACACGTACACAGTACATGTTCACACTCAAACTCTGTCTCGATCCATGCAGAGCGCCAGTGTGGTAGGAATACATTACAAATCCACTGCTGATGGGAATAACGGAAAGCTTTCATCATGCAGCTCACACACCACATAATGTAAATCAAATTATTACAGATGGCAAGAGATCGCCTCAAAAACGTTCAACTGCCTTTGCTGGATTGGGCGTGTCAGTTTTGCTTTTTTTTCCCCACACACAGTCCAGTTCTTAACAGCAGTCTTGATTTGTCAACAGAGATGAGGATCTGCCCTATCAACAGCCAGAGACGACGAAAATGCACCTCAGCAGCCACGGAAAATGGAGATGAGTCATGAGAGCATGGGACATGTATTTAAAGGGGAGTACTGACAGTTTCGTTCTTCATTTCGCTTTTTTTTTTTTCTCTTTCATGTTTTCCATCCTCTTGTCCTGCTTCCAGTATTTTCTCGTATGCATCACAGCATAGTATTCTAACTCTATATTAATGTCTAAATTTCGCGTTCTGTTGAGAGTGTGTCATTTCCAAAATTTCTTTTTTTTAATGAACATATAATTTTCCATCAGGGTTTATTATTTTCATACACAGGTCTCTGTGTCATCTCTTCAAAGCTCAATGCCCCTTTTATCGCCAGTTTTAGTGTCATCATTCTGAAGTTTATGTGTATTCATTTGTAGCGTTTTTCTTTCGCTTTCCAAGGATTTAATATCCTTTTCTCTCTCAAGCTAAAGTCATTCTAGCTGATCAAACTGGCGCGTTTTCGTATGTCGGTATCCTCTGGAACAAGAATTTTAAAAACCTTGATCTCAGATCCCTCGGAGGCCGAGCTGCTGAGGAAGTCTTTGATCCTCTTCCTGAATTTTTTCTCGTACGCACTGGTACCTTCTGATCTTGTTCTGAGTATCCTACAATCCATTGAAGGTCTGAGATGGTAATAGTCGATATCAGAGTTCTTCTATAGGATTGGATACCCTTAGTCTACAGGGTTGAGCGTTCTCTTCTCTTAGAATTTAATATCCTTTTTGTCATTGTTTGTCTAGTGTGCTCTCTTTTCAAAGGGTTCTTTACTTTCATAACGTTTAGAGTTCTCTTTCCAAAGCGTTCAGCGTCCAATTCACTTAAAGGGTTTTGTCTCCTCGTTGCGTAACTGTCCATTCATAGGGCTTATGTCGTCTTCATAAATAGGATTTGGTGCCTTCCATACATTTAATTTTGTGTCAGCCTTCATGTTGTTCTGTTCTTCCACAGAGTTTATATGCTTTCATAGTTCTAATATTTCTTCTTCAAATTTGTGTCCTCTTTTCGGAAAGGATTTGGTACCTTAGTCCTATAATGGGTCACTGTTCTCCTCTATAGCCTTTAGTGTCCTCGTCAAACAGAGCCTAATCTCCTTTCATTTGGTTAGTAATACCTTTGTTCAAAAGGATTACTGTCTTCATTTCATGCATTCCTTTCCACTGTTTTTTTTTTCAACAGTTGGTTTCTGTCTTTGCAGGGCTCGGTCTTTTGAAAAGATAAAGAGCGTTCTCTTTCTCTCCGGCTGTTCTAGTTTCCTACATCAGTGAACTGTGGAACCAAGGATACAAAAACAGTGGGTACCAGAGGGAATACTTTTCGGGAAAGGTATGAAAGATTGACTCCAGCTTTGTAGCAGGTTTCATAAGTCAGGGATCTGGAACATGGACGCATGTTTTCAGATCTTTTGGGGCTGAGCTGCAAAGATCTTGAAGTCTTTCAACCTCTTTCCGAGATATACCTAGTGCGCACCTGGTACCCCCTGATCTGAGTATCCTTTCATCAACAGAATAAACAATATGGTAATTACAGTACAAATGTAGATCCTGTTATAGATTGTATTGGTCTTTCTTCATAAAATCTTGTTTCATCGGTTAACTAGTGTACATTCACATGGGGTTCAGCATCTTCTGTGTAGCGCTCTGTCACAGGGTTGAGTGTCGTAGGTGGCTTGTCATCCTTCCAGAGGGTTTAGTTTCCCCTTTTCACAAGCGTTACTGTCTCGTTCCTTGTAGCGTCCTCTTGATAGTAAGTAGTATCCTCTTTTATGACCATTGTCAGCTTTTTGTATGGTATACTGTCTTGTTCACACAGGGTTTAGTCACGTTTAGTATCAAGTTAAGTTTCATCACAGGGGTCCCATACTTTCATCAAGATTAGGGTGCTCGTTTGAGCATGGTATAGTTTCCTTTTGTAAGAGGTTTATGGCAACCTTTTGCATGGTTTACTGTTACTTTTACTTAACTTTTAACATTTGTCTTCCATAAGGTTTACAGCCGTTTTCTGTCATAAGATTGATTCTCCTCTGATCTTACAGGGACTTCTGACCCCTCTTCTATTTATTGGCAGAATCTTCTTCCAAAATGATCGCCCTCTCTTCATGCGATGAATTCGTCTTTTCTAGAGCCGGGGCTTCAGTCATGTGGTGATACCATAAAGATTTTTGTCTGCTTGACACGGTTTCTTTCAAAGTACTCGGATGAATCTGCTTTAGAAGACCTGTCAAATTCAGATATTTATTTTCACCAGGTAGAACGTTTTTGTACATGGTGGAAAGAAAACTGTCTAGATTTGAATGTTAGTAAGACGTAGGAAATGGTAATCGATTTTTGAAGAAATCCAGCTCCTGTCCCTCACCTGTATATCGAATTCACCAAACCGGAACGTGTAAGTGAATATAGGTATCTGGGTACTGTTTTAAATGATAAGTTGAATTTTAATGCGAAAGCTCAGTTAATCAACAAACAATGCCAATCTAGAATATACTGTCTAAAGAAACTTTGGTCTCTTGCTGTTACGAAGGACATCTTAAATATACTTATCGTTATTTTGTAGAATCAGTGCTGTCCTTTGGCTCTTTATGCTGGTTTGGAAATCTTAGTGTGAAAAACAAAAACATTTCAGAGTGGTGAATACATGTGGAAACATGATTGGTTAAGAAAAAAGACAGATAAATTGTGTAAATGTCCTGTCACACAATAAGCTGTGAACATTGCTGCCGACAGTTCTCATGTTCTTTCAAAAAACTGCAATGTTCTACCATCTGGACAAAGATTCCAAATTCCTAAATTCAAAACAAATAGAAATAAAAAATTTCATTCCCAGTTCCATCACACTCCTGAATCAAAACTGAACTTTCAATGAGATCCAGTTCAGAAAGCTTGTTTGTGTATATTATATATATGTGTGTGTGTGTGTGTGTGTGTGTGTATTGTTCTGGGTGGGTGGAAGGGTGAGGGTGGGTGGGTGGGTGTTATTTGTGTCGAACATATAGATCCATAGACATTTTTTATGGCAACTCTTAACTTCTCTTTGGAGATTATAAAGTGTTCTTGACTTGATTTGACTTTTGTTTGCGACTTTTATTTCGTCAGAACTCACTCAGTCTTTGTGTTTAGCAGATCATGGGAATGGCCACTCTCTGGAGATCCCCACCAGTCCAACAGGAGACCATTGCATCACTCGGTTCTGGACAATCAAATCTCCTCATCTAGGACATGGCTCCATGGACAGAATATCATTAAATATGCAGACGAGCTCAGCTCAGGGCTACAACAACCTTTTAGAAAAAAATTGCCAGTGGATGCAGAAGAAAACGGGAGAATTTCTACACCATCCAGCATCAGGAATTTCAGTGCACACTCACGATGACATGGGACAGAGCAGACAAGGATTCTTTCTTGCAGAACGAGTTCTTGGGAGTAAAGACCGAGCCTGTGAAAAGATGTTGAAGACAAGACTGCATTATATAATTTTGAGAAAGAGGCTGCAGAAATTAAAGGACCAGCTTGATCTTGAAAGTAGCCAGGGATCAAACCACCACTCTCGTTTTAAACGGCTGCTGATAGGAAAGCAGCAAGCAGACCCCTTTGCTAGGGTCTATGCCAATGGAAGTAATGTCCACGTCAGCAAGAATCACTTCAGTCCAACTACAAGAGAGCAGAGAGAAAAAACTTCAACGTAGATGAGAACAAATGAAGTGAACACACAGTACACACTAGTAAATCTCCAGCAAACTAACTCCAAAAAGGCAAAAAAACACCCGGAGTGTGAAAACCATAGCCGACTACTGCCATTGGTTGAAAATTAGGACAGCTGTGTGAATAAAGCACTGACACTTTTTCATCGAGAACAAGAACAAACCTGTATCCACTGGTACACAGAGGACTGTGCCGTAACTGCAGTGGGGTCCAGAGTCTGCGTCCTATTTCCAGAAGAGAGTGGATAATTCAAGTAATATCAAACCAGAAAACGATTCCAACCTCAATTCATAGGATGAGGCACTGTTAGCGGCAGTCAGTCTGAACGTTGCCTCCCAAACGTGATTGCAGACAGATGGTCGTATTCACAGATGCTCAGTCGTTCCTGAAATTCATGTCAGATTAGAGGAGTAAACTGGGTCAGACTGACGCAGGCAGAATGAGAGTGTTGAAGTGAATACTTTCTCATCGCAGGATCATGGACTATTCTGTGGGCAGGGTAGTATGAATGGAATGGAATTTTAAGGAGACGGGGACAGAATGTGTAGACCCGTTCGCAAAACTATGAGCAAGCAGAGCGCCAGACAGAAAAGCCATATTGTCAAAGACTAGAAGACATTATCAAAATCGTCATTAGGATGAAGAAAGCATGCTAGGTTTTACGTGGGCAGTGCGGACCAGATGACCACCTTCTCAGTGGAGAAGATGACACAGATGTCCTCCTACAGGGATGTCTACACCATGCTGATCTGAGAGTTAAGGAATGAAGAGGAGATAGGACTACCAATGTGATGGCGAACTAGTATAGTCCAGAACTACAGACCAGAGAGTAGTAGGTACGGTACCTCTTCATGCATTCAATATTTTTAGATGTATGTTTGTCTTGATCAATCACATTTCAGTAGGGTCAAATGAAAGGAAACGGGGCAGTTTGCAACATAGAAATGGCACCAGTGAAAAGGAAAAGAGGCACACGGAAAATTCTGTGCATACATAATTTATAATTAGATTGAAATTACCTATTTGCCATCAGCGTGTTAATTGTCTTCTTTTTTCTCTGCACGGAGCCATGAATCACCAACACCACGCTTTTCTCTTTGCTGCGTTTTCTCCTTGACAATCCCCGCTTCCCTGCTCCCTCTCCCAGATTAGACACAGAAAAAGTATGCATGAGCATGCTCCTATGGAGAGTGCCACTTCAGTCATGCTATGACAGTCCTCATGAACATGGACACACGCACGCACGCACGCATACACACACACACACACACACGCATACACACACACACACACACACACACACACACACACACACACACACACACACACACACATGCAGGCACGCACACACACATGCAGGCACGCACACACAACATACACAGTGTCTATCTGTGTCTGTCTGTCTCTCTCTCTCTCTCTCTCTCTCTCTCTCTCTCTCTCTCTCTCTCTCTTTCCTTTCAGGAGTTGACGTTTCAGCAGTAGTTCAGGAAGATGTTGAATTCAAGTCTAAAGGTGTTGGAATATCGGTTTGACTTAAGCGATGAAACAACATATTTATAAATGGTTTCAGTTTGAGTTTCATCAAGGCGTCACTGCGTGCGGACTAGTCCATATACGCTACGCCACATCCACTAAGTTTTTTTTTAAACCACACTATGCATGATTTTAAGCTGATGGATAAATGAATTAATAACTAAGATGAGACAATCGAAAAAGAGGTCTCGTGGCTACGACTTGGCAAATGTCTAACCTACGCATTAGAACAATGCGCTGGTCAGACCTTGAGTGCCTACCTAACATTGGTTGTCTTTTTTTTTGCACGTGTGTGTAGTGAATGTACACATGTGTGTATGGATGTGTGGGTACGGGCCTATGTGTGTGCGCGTGCGCATGTGTGTATGAGTGTGCGCGCATGCATTTGTGCGCGCTTGCGTGTGTATGTGTGCGCGCACGTGTTTCTTGTGTGTGTGTGTACACACGCGTGTGTGTGTGTCTGCATGTATGTGCGTTTGTGTGTGCATGTGTCTGTGTGTAATTTGAGTTTGTGTGAGCATACACACGTATCTGCATATGCATGTGTACATATATGTGTGTCTTTGTATGTGGGCGTGTACCCATTTACAGATTGATTTGGATCTTATTTCTATTGGGATTATCCATACAGAAAGACACTGTGGGATGAATGCATTATAACGCCACTGTTGTGCCAGTGCGGATAGTAGTAAACTTTCATACGGCTCCCTTATCACGTTATGTAAATCAGTTGGCAAGAGAACGCCTCAGTTTGACTACCTTTGCTAAATTGAGTGTCAGGTTTTTTTTTCCTGCGTACAGTCCAATAGTTTAAGGTGACCTTGATTTCTTATCAACAGAGATAAGGATCTGCTCCATCAACGACCAGAGACAACGTAAATCTACCTCGGCAGCCATAGAAAACGACGACAAGTCACGAGAACATGGGGGGCATGTGCTTAAAGGGGAGTACTGACAGTTTCGTTCTTCAAATTCCTTGGTTTTGCTCATGTTCTCCATCCCCCAGTCCACCTTCCAGTATTGTCTCTTACGAATCATCACAGCATAGTATTTTGACACTAGGTTAGTGTCTTAGTTTCTTCTTGTTCTGTTGAGTTGGTGTGTCGTATATCAAATGTTTTTTTTAATGAACATATCATTATTTTCCATCAGGATGTACTACTATCTTCATACACAGGACTCTGTGTCGTCTCTTCCAAACTCATCGTCCCGTTCATCTGCAATTTTAGTGTCATTTTCAATTTTATGTGTCTTTGTTCTTAGTGTTTTTGTTCCTCTTTCCAAGAAGTTAATGTCCTTTTCTTTCCCAAGCTGAATAGTCCTGTCTGATCAGTGTGGCTCGTTTCTGTATATCACGATCCTCTGGAACAAAGAGTTTGAAAAAAAAAACGTAGTGTCAGAGCTCTCAGAGGCCGAGCTGTTGAAGTCTTTAATCCTCTCCCTGAATTTATTTTTGTTGTGCGTGTTGGTACCTTCTGATCTGAGTATCCTCTAACCTACTGAAAGTCTTACATGGTAATAGCCAACATCAGAATTCTTCTAAAGGGTTTAATACCCTTAATCTGCAGGGTTGAGCGTTCTCTTTTCTTTGAATTTGATATCCTTTTTGTCATTGTATATATAGTGTGCTCCTTTCACAGGGTTGCGCACATTCATAAGCTTTAGTGTCCTCTTTCCAGAGTTCAGCGTCCAGTTCACTTAAAGGGTTTTATCTGCTCCTTGTATTACTGTCCTTTTCATAGGGCTTAATGTCTTCTTCCTAAAGAGGATCTTGCGCCCTCCTTTCACTAGATTTTAGAACCTTGCTTGCGTATAATTTTGTCATCCTTCATATCGTCCTGTTCCTCTGTTGGATTTTATGTGCTTTCATAGTTCCAGTCTCTCCTTCTACAAATTTAGTGTCGTCGTTTCTGAAAGGGTTTAGTACCTTAGACCTATACAGGATCACTGTCTTCCTCTACAGACTTCAGTGTCGTTACATAGAGCCTAATCTCTTCCTTTCATGGGGTTGGTATCACTATCGTTCAAAACGATTACTGTATTCATTTCGTACATTCATGTCCCACGGTTTTTCTTCACAGTTTCTCTCTTTAAAGGGTTCAGTCTTCTTTTCACAAGCTTAAGAGTCTTCTTCTTTCTCTAGCTATTCTAGTTTCTTACGTCAATGTGCTGTGGAACAAGGATACAAAACCGGGGGGTACCAGAGGGAATGCTTTTCGGGAAAGGTACAAAAGATTGACTCCAGCCTTGTGGCAGGTCTCGTAAGTCAGGGATCTGGAACATGGACGCATGTCTTCAGATCTTTTGGGGCTGAGCTGCAAAGGTCTTGGGGAAGTCTTCAAACCTCTTCCTGAAGTATTCCCTAGTGATCACCTGGTACCTCCTGATCAGAGTATCCTTTGATCTGCAGAACACACGATACGGTAAATTGCAGTAAAAATGGAGATCCTGTTAGAGATTGTATTGGTCTTTGTCCATAGAATCTATTTTCATCTGTCAGTTAGTGTAACCTCTCGAGGGGGTTAGCATCCTCTCGTGTGGCGTTCTTTCATTGGGTTCAGAGTGTCTTTTTAGGTGCTTGTGTCATGCTTCCAGAGATTTAGTTTCCTCTTTTCACAAGCTTTACTGTCCGTTCCTTGTTTAGCGTCCTCTTTTCATAGTAACTCGTGTTCTCTTTTATGACAATCGTCAGCCTTTTTGTATGGTATAATGCCTTGTTTTCACAGGCTTTAGTCATCTCCAGTATCGGTTGAGTCTCTTCACAGGAGTCCCCTACTTTCATCAGGATTAGGGTCCTCGTTTGAATATGGTATAACCTCCTTTGTAAGATGTTTATGGCCAACTGTCGCATTGTTTACTGTCAATCACATAGATTTTAGCATTTTTTTTTCTATAGGGTTTACAGTCCTTTGTTGTCATAAGATTGATTCTCCTCTGATCTTACGTGGGTTGGTACCCTCTTGTATCAAATGGCAGAATTTTTTTCAAAGGTCCAGTCTTCATGCGATGAACTTGTCTTTTTGTAAGGCTTAAGTCATTGATTCTATTTTCCAATGATTTACTCTGTTTTCCCCATTGGCACGCGCCATGGGTGTGTCTGGGTTGTCGTGATATCTTAGAATACCTCAAATTGACAGATTTTTTTTCAAATGTTTGTCCATTGTTTACTGTCAATCACATAGATTTTAGCATTTTTTTTTTTCTTCTATAGGGTTTACAGTCCTTTGTTGTCATAAGATTGATTCTCCTCTGATCTTACGTGGGTTGGGACCCCTCTTGTATCAAATGGCAGAATTTTTTTCAAAATGTGTTGTCCACTCTCATGCGATGAACTTGTCTTCTAGAACTAAGGCTTAAGTCACATGGTTTTTAATTATCTCTTTTCCAATGATTTACTGTTTTTGCATCAAGAGCCTTGGCACGCGCCATGTGTGTGTGTCTGTGTGTGTGTGTGGTGCATGCGTGTTTAGAATACCTCAAATACTTTTGTGTCTGCTTGACATGATTTTTTAGCGGCTTCTTTTTCGTCAGAATTTAATCAAAGTCTTTGTGTTTGGCAGATCATAGGGCTGGCTATTCTCCGGAGATCCCCACCAGTCAAACAGGAGACCATTGCATCGCTGTGTTCTGGGCAACCAATCTCCTCACCAAGGTCATGACTCCATGGACAGGATATCATTAAATATGTAGACGAGCTCAACTCAGAGTTACAACAATCTTTATAAAAACCATCGCCAGTGGAATGCTTAAGGAAACAGGAGACCTCCTACACCAACGAACATCATGAATTTCGGTATACACTCACAATGGCAAGGGATAGAGCAGATGAGGGTCCTTTCTTACTCGAGGAGTCCTTGAGAGTAAAGACTGAGGCCGTTTAAAAAAAAAAAGTTGAAGAGGCAAGGCTATATTTATATTTAAGAAAGAGGCTGCAGAAATTAACGGACGAATTCAATTAAACCAGGGGTCAGATCACCACTCTTGTGGAAAACGGAGAGCTGCTGATAGGAAAGCAACTAGCAGATCGCTTTGCAAAGATACACGCCAATGGAAGTGTTATCTATGTCCGCAAGAGAAACTTCAGTCCAACTACAAGAGAGCAAAGGGAACGAAATTCAACAAACATGAAACAGTATGACACTGGCAGATCTCCAGCAAACACTTAAACTGGGAAAACGACAAAAACACCCGGCGTGGAAACCAGAGCCGACTACTGTCATTGTGTAAAAACTAAGACTTGTGTGATTAAAAGCGCTGAGATCTGAAAGTTGCTTCCAAATGTGACAGTAGACGGGTAATCATCTCTACAGATGCCCCGTCGTTTCTGGAAACCATGTTTATAGGGAAATTAGAGGGAGTAAGCGGCGTCAGGCCGACACAGGCTGACAGTGTTGCGGTAAATACTCATTTAGGATCATAAACCATTCTGCGCACTCGTTAACTGAATTATTTGAATTGTAGTACGACTGGAAATGAATTTGTAGACCAGTTCGCTACACTGTGAGCAGCTGGGCACCAACCAGACAAACCACACACCCTTCCAGAGCGGAAGGCCTCGATCAAGATCACTGTTAGGCTGCAGAAGGGAATGCCACACATGTAGATGGTGCAGATCGGGTCACCATCTTCAGGCTTTGCACAGGACATACAACGCTTTACATGCGTTTGCTCCATCTGAAGATTGTCCCTGCTTACTGCCAGTGCGGGCAGATGGAGTAGATGACACAGCATGTCCAATAGGGATGCCCACACCGTCCTGACTGAGAGATATAAAGCGACATGGAGACGGGACTACCAGTGTGATGGCGAAAGAGAGGAAGAATCATCCAGAACAACAGATAACAGAGGACTAGGTAAGGACAACTTCATACCTCAAATACAAATAGTTTATTCTTGAACAATTACAGTGTCTTAGTGGGGTCAAAATGAAACGAAGCAGGTAGTTTACAGCGTTGATGTCGCGTCAGTTTAAAAAAAGAAAATGAAACAAAAGGCAAAAAATAAGTAATAATAACCAAGCACGGAATATGTAATGCATAAATCACTTTGTATTTCTTTTTTAATGCAAACAGATAAACCAAATGTTTCGTCAGGGGCATTTATACTGCCTCGTCTTATTATAACGATCTAGCTCCGAAGCTGCTTGCACAGATTTAGTAGAGTTGAAAACAATGCTAGTAGCCTCTTCTATATCTGGCATTTCTCCAGTTGTACGTTCTGTTCACTGGCTCCCACTTCATCAAATGATCTTTGTGCATGTGAAAGTGCAGCCCTCTGCTTCATATCCATTCGAGTCCTCTCCAGTATTTTACCGAGGAAAAGCACCAGTGTACCCATCGCGTGACCTATTTTCTTTGTCCAATTCTCGCCCGTTCCTCCTCACCGGCTGTTATCTGTTAATTCAGTCGGCCAGGGAAACCTTTTCCCCTCAGATCGATAAAACAGATACCCACTGCGTGACAGATTACTCACTGCGTTGTTTTGGAGCCTAATAGGCGTTTGCTTACGCTTGTTAATTAGTTGACGATTGTTTTCGTTAGTTAGATGGGTGGCGGTGCTGGAGAGTGGGATGTGCTGGAAGAGTGGAGATATGGTTGGATGCAGTCGGAGTATTTGACTGGATCATGCGTTTTGTTTCATGCTGGCCGTCCTTACATTTTTCTTTTTTTTTTTTTTTTTTTGAGTTTAGTGTGTGTAGTTGGTGATTATAGATGTCTAAGTGATTTACGTGATAAGACGCATGATTATTCTTAATGATAATAATACTAATAATAGTGATAGTAGTATTTGTTATAGTAATCCAACAAACAACAATAACAACAATAGAAATAATAATAATGATGATCATTCAAAAGGTGCGCTCTCTCTCTCTCTCTCTCTCTCTCTCTCTCTCTCTCTCTCTCTCTCTCTCTCTCTCTCTCTCACGCACACGCACACGCGCACGCACGCACTCATTCACTCACGCGCTCATTCACTCACTCGCTCACTCACACGCACATTCGAGGAGACTTAGCTTTAATTGTTAAATGACTGAGCAGACAACAAAACAGTTGCAAAGGCAAGCGACCATTTCCTTTACAGCAATACTTTTAGCTATATGAAATGAGTGTTGAAGGAATACTGAACTGTTTTGGCATTGGACGATAGTTCAGAGTATTTATGTAGTTCTCGCTATCCACCGTGTCAACAAACGTGTCAAAGGGCAAAGAAGAAACTTGTCAAGTTTTGCTAAACTTACTGGATCCGAATTATTCAAACAGAAAATTCAAATATGTTCAATGTAATTGTTTTCATCAGCAGGAACAAAGGATTCGACCCATGAACGGCCGTGGAAAACAAACAAAGACCAGCGCGCAAATGAACTTGGAGAATACAGCTGAAAGAAGGAGAGTTGCGGAATTTTTTTTTCATATTTCATCCGGTTTTGTTTTTTTTTTTTCGCACTCTTTTTCTTCTTTCTTCTTCTGCATGTCTAGTTTAGTAATCCTATTCTTTCATACTTGAGTGTCTGTCAGTTTAGTTACCCATTTTCTTTCAGATGGTTAAGGATTCAGTGTCTTTTTTCACAAAATGTCTTTTCCAGGTTTAGTCTTTTTCACTGTACGGTTTTTAGTGTGTTGATTCCATCGAATTAATGTCTCCTTCGTTCACAGGCTTATGTGACTTCATTATCAGAATTTGGGGTCTTCTTTCAAACGTTTAGTTCTGTCTTTCATATGGAAAACATACTAGTTGCTCTGGTTTCCTAGATCAGTGGTCTGTGGAACAAGGGAACACAAAAGGGGGTACCAGAGGGAATATATTCCGGAAAGGCGGACTCCAGCTATGTAGCAGGTCTCAAGAGCTTGGGGTCTGGAACATGGACGCATGTCTTCAGATCACTTGAAGCCTGAGCTGCAGAGCCATTGAGGCAGTCCTTAAATATCTTCCTGAAATATCTCCTAGTGCGCACCTGGTACCTCCTGATCCGAGTATCCTTTGATCCATAGACAGCCTGACATGGTAACCAGAGTTAGGGTTTTACCGCCCATCGTTCAAAAGATTTAGTCATCTTTTTTAAGTCCTTGCTTTATAGGGTCCAGTGTCCACCTCATTTGCTTGAGAGAACTTTTTTCCTTTCAAAACGAAAAAAAAAAAAAACTTTTTCGTGTGTTCGTTTGTCTTTTCTAGCGCTCATGTTTCCTTAATGTTAATATTTTTTCCCAAAGTTTCATGTATCAGATTTCGATGCTTTATGTGTGTGTGTGTGCGCGCGCGCGTTCGTGTGTGTGTTGTGTGAGTCTCTTTCCTAGGATTGTTTTTTTTTTAACATGATTCTTTTTCTATCTCATGGTTTAGTGACTTCTGCAGCAGAATTTTTTTGTCAGAGGCTTTGTGATTGGCAGATCACATGGTTGGCCACCCCCATGCATCACCACCATTCTACCAGACGACCGCGACGTTACAGTCTCCTGGACAGCCAATATCTTCACCAGGGACATGCCACTCGTGGGATGTTACCTAACGTGTCAACGAGTTCGACTCGGGCTTCATTACATCATAATTTTATACATTCTTTTCCCAAGGTTCGATGTTTTGTATCGTAGATTTCGGTGGTTGTGAGTGCGTGCGAGCGCGCGCGCGCGCTCTGTGTGTGTGTGTGTGTGTGTGTGTGTGTGTGTGTGTGTGTGTGTGTGTGAACATATCGTCTTGGCTTGTGTATTTCTTTTTCAACATCACTTTCCTCTTATGGTTTAGTGACTTCTTCGGGAGAATATAATCGGAGGCTTTGTGTTTGGCAGGTCACAGGCTGACCACTCCCCACGCATCACTACCAGAGGACCACCGCGTTAGTGTCCTGGACAACTAATATCCTCACCAAAGACGGACAACTCCCAATGCTACCTAACGTGTCAACGAGTTCAACTCGGTGGCACTGCTGCCTTCTAGAGAATCCGTTTCCAGGGGATGCAAGAAGCGTGAGCTGTACTGCACCAACCGACTGCAGGAACTTCAGGACGTGCACCCACAAAGGCAAAGGACGGAGCTGACAGGGAGCCTTCCTCAAAGAACGGTGAAGAAACCAAGCCATCTTTCTGTCATCAATGACAGCAGGCAGAGATAGATGATTGCTTTGCCGGGGTGTTATTTTTTTATTTCTTTAGAAAGACGAGAAAGCTGACACGGCAATAAAAGTACCGAGGATATGATCTCGGGCGAGGAAAACAGAGCTGCTGACAGGGAATTAACACAGTCGATGACGTTGTAGGGGCATAGCAGGGACTGCTTCAGT
>JADBJO010007742.1:57500-60000 GCA_016801955.1 Conus betulinus
AACCTTCAGCAAGCTTATAGTCTCCAAAGAGGGAGACCATCTCCAATGGGGAGAAAGCTCACTAACATATAACTCCTGGTCAGATACCGGTATTTCGAAACCTGATGTTTCTCCTCAGTGACCGCAGAAAGTGGTAATTTGACTCCTGTGCCTTTTTCGGTTTAAGAAGAATGCTATACCAGAAAAAGGCTGGTGTGCAATACCATAGTATGTTTGTTGAGTTTTCAAAAAAAAACTAACTAAAGGTGCCACGTAAGAAGCAAAAGAAAATCATGAAAGAGCAAAATAAGCTACATTTTCTTGTGAAAAGTAGAAAATATAAAAAGATAACCTCTTAAGACACAAGTGCTGAGGGCCAGTTCTTGGAATGATCCCACAAGGGACTAAATTACAATGAAACAATAAATTCCAAGGATAAGTACCGAGCACCGTTCCAGCAACTTACAGAGCAGCTAGGTGTTGCAATGACTGCAAGAAATATTGAATTATAAACAAAGCTTGCTCTTATGTCTCAGATTGTAGAAATAGGGGGGGTGGTAAGCCTTCATATCTGCAGTGGTAGATGATTCTGCCTAACTGACAGTATGTGCTTGAGTGGGTGAATGGGGAATAAGTAAATGCTTCTCAAAATGAACCTTCAGCAAGCTTATAGTCTCCAAAGAGGGAGACCATCTCAATGGGGAGAAAGCTCACTAACATTTAACTCCTGGTCAGATACCGGTATTTCGAAACCTGATTGTTTCTCCTCAGTGACCGCGGAAAGTGGTAATTTGACTCCTCTGCCTTTTCGGTTTTAAGAAGAATGCTATACCAGAAAAAGGCTGGTGTGCAATACCATAGTATGTTTGTTGAGTTTTCAAAAAACTAACTAAAGGTGCCACGTAAGAAGCAAAGAAAATCATCATTGAAAGAGCAAAAAAGCTACATTGTAATTTAGTCCCTTGTGGATTCATTCCAAGAACTGGCCCTCAGCACTTGTGTCTTAAGAGGTTATCTTTTTATATTTTCTACTTTTCACAAGAAAATGTAGCTTATTTCCAGCTCTCTGCTCTCTTCAGGGTGTTCATTTTGGGCACGCTACCGGTGTTATATATATTGTGTGTGTGTAAGCGTGAGTAGCGTGCCCAAAATGAACACCCTGAAGAGAGCAGAGAGCTGGAAACAAGCTTGTTGGTGTTTTTTTAATCTCTTTTTTAATCACATTTTTAAACTTATGTCGCTCCCTTCCCGGTTGAGCGTTTTTGGAGTTCTCGCTGGCTCTGTGTGTGTGTGTGTGTGTGTGTGTGTGTGTGTGTATACCAGTTTAAAATAGGTTTAAAATGGAGGATTAAAACCGTACAGATCTGTTTCAAGCTAAAAGCTCTCCTCAGGGTCCCCTGGGGAGAGCTTTTAGCTTGAAACAGATCAGTAGGTTTTTAATCCTCCATTTTAAACCTATTTTAAACTGTTATGTCGCTCCCTATTTGGTTGAGCACTTTTAACACTCTGAGTGGCCTTTTAATTCTAATTTTATATATATATATATATATATATATATATATATATATATAATGCTGAACAATTAAGTAGTGGGGGAAAACAAGTGCAGGTTAACAATTCTTCCATCATTATAGTAATGACTTGGCAAAGATTTGAGATTGAGAGGGAAAAAAAAAAAAAAAATGAAGTAAATGGGAAATTGGCAATAGAGTTGATTAGTATGACATGCAAAGATTTGATGAAAAAAAATTGAAAATGAAGTAAATCACATAAACATGAAAACCCCTTCACTAGCTGCATGAGGAAACTATCGCAATCCCTCTCGAAGACAGATCTATATGTGTCGCCTGCTCCGAGGCCTTTCGTCCGCTGGATCGGACTCATCAGGGAGACACGGCTGATTGTGTCTGTGCTCTTGGCGTCAGATAGAAGCACACCCACAGTCCACACACACACACATATATATATATATATATATATATATATATATATATATATATATGTGTGTGTGTGTGTGTGTGTGTGTGTGTGTGTGTGTGTGTGTGTGTGAATCTGAGAGGGAGACAGCAACACAACTCATTTATCATGGTAAAAAAAAGATTTCTAAAATACACACATAGATTGTCTATTTATGTATGTATTTTATATATCTGTTTTCCATCGAAAAATGGGTTGTGCTGCTGTCACTTCCTTGTGTGTCTGTCTGTGAGAGAGAGAGAGAGAGAGAGAGGGGGGGGGGAAGAGTTGAATTCCATTATAAGTCACAGTGTGAATGACAGTATAGAGGAGTTTTATGGGGCGTCTGTTTTTGATAGAATTATTTTTTGTTATTACAGCTCTGATATGACCTATAAAGGTCGGTTGGGCTGTGAACGAAATGACCGAGAAAATATAAAATCTTTTCACTTTTAATGTCAGTTTATTACTCTGTGTGTGTGTGTGTGTGTGTGTGTGTGTGTGTGTGTGTGTCTGTCTGTGTCTGTGTCTGTGTCTGTAGATAGATATGAATGAGAGAGAGTAA
>JADBJO010007742.1:65000-67500 GCA_016801955.1 Conus betulinus
TCTTACAGCATTGAGATGAGGTCGGTTTGGCGAGAGCAACCAATAAAACAAATCTTTTTCTCTTTTAATGTTAGTGCATGAACATATATAAGTATATACACACACACACACAGACACACACACACACACACACACACACACACACACATATATATATATATATATATATATATATACGTGTGTGTGTGTGTGTGTGTGTGTGTGTGTGTGTGTGTTTTGATATATTGATACATACGCACGCGCGCACACTCTCTCTCTCTCTCTCTCTCTCTCTCTCTCTCTCTCTCTCTCTCATACACACACGCGCGCGCGCGCCAGCTGATTTACTACTCTGCAATAAAATAAGCAGTTCGTGTTGTTAAAAATGTATGCAAGGAGTTATGATTGTACATTTCAGTAACAGAACATATGAAGAGTCGTCGATGATAGCTGGGTTCATTTTTGCTGTGATGTGCGTATGTGAACGGGTTGTTGATTTGTGGTGTGCTTACGTGTAGGCGTGGTTTGTTGGTCTGTGGTTAGGAATATGCGTGTATCTGTGGTTAGGGGGAAGGTGTGTGTGTGTGTGTGTGTGTGTGTGTGTGTGTGTGTGTGTGTGTGTGTGTGTGTGTGCAAGCAATAGATCGTGCGTTTATCCATCCCATTTTTTTCAGCATGCGTGGAAAGACGTTTTAGAGTGCATTTTTTAATTTTGTCTTTTATAGTATTGATGTGCACATTGTCACACCCCTGAGGTTTGTAAGGCTATAAAATGTTTCCCCTTTTCATGTATGTTAGTGATTACTCTATATTTAATTGATGGGTCGTGTTGCTGTCAAATGTGTGCAAGGTAAGGGCCTATCATGGTGCGCCATTTGTGCAAAAGGACATTCGTTTGGAAATGTGTGTGTGTGTGTGTGTGTGTGTGTGTGTGTGTGTGTGTGTGTGTGTGAGAGAGAGAGAGAGAGAGAGAGAGAGAGAGAGAATAGTTTACATTTGAAAGGGTATTTGAAAAAATAGTTGATGTTTTTTCTCTTTTATATGCGATTTATTTGAATGTTGCATCAGCCCTGGTATGATCCCCTGGAGTCGAGTTGCACTTAAAGAAGGCAGTAATGAAACCTTGTCGTCGTTTAAGAGATGACATACATCAGAAGTATTGTTTTGTTAGTGTTTGGTCTCTATTACAAAAGAATCGCAACGCATCGTGTGGTGTTTTTCATAATCGGCGATGTATGTGTGTCGTGCGTGTGTGTGTGTGCGCGCGCGCGTGTATGTGTATGTATGTGTTGTGTGTTTCAACATAATTGAATCGTTGAAATGCATTGCAACAAATGAGAATTCAGAATAATCGAAGACGCAAAAATTATCTTTACAAAACGGATGAGAGTATGTGCCTTGCATTTTACGTATGGACCAAGAATCCTGTCTGCAAGCCATCTTGCAAACCGAGCAGTCATAGCTCTACACATCCGTAGACGATCAAGGAAATGTCCTGAATTTCATTTGCAATACCAATATCGGTCTGAAGTCTGTTTCCGTTGTTTGTTTGTTTGTTTGTTTTGTATTTTTTATTCACGACATGATCAGATCACTATTTCCATCTTTTACCAGGATACAGAATGTTTTTAGAATGAGTCAGACCTCTATTACGGTACAAATTGTCACCCGCGATCAAAATGTGATTTGGGTGATAGCCTAGTCTGCACCCACATTGCGGTACAAAATGTTACTCGGTGGATGTGTGTCTGAGATCGTTGCTCAAATTTCATGACCAGCTCTGCAAGTGTCTACATTTCGCGGGCCTGGTTGACGCCGGGACATATTTTCAAATTTATGCATCGAGCACCTGTCGTGCAATCTCGGATCACAATAAAAATCGGTCGACATCGTATTAATCAGCATGTTCTCATCGATCAGTATTAAAAAGGTTTCAGATTCCGTGGGTCGTTCATGCTCTGCTTTCATGTGACCTCAGTTTCGATTTCCTCTCCACGTCAGTCGGGCTTCTGTCGGGGTCACTGGTATTTGCATATTCATGGTGACGGAGCAATTATTGTCAGTGGAGGCTTAGTAGGAAGTTTCCTGCACCACGGTGGATCCCAACAGGTTCCCCTGAACACCACTGAAAGTGACTCGGCAGCAGTGCGGCGTCTCCTCTTGCTGGTTGTCTTGTGACGACGTTGACTGCTCCCCTGTGGACTGCCGGTGTCTGGACTGTGCGGGACAAGTCAGGATGGGGTTGTGGACGGGGAGACGGGATGAGTGGCGAGGATGCAATGGCACTGAGGTGTAGGAGAAGATGCGAAAGAAAAACGTCACGCGAATGACATTTTGTACCTACAGGTCACATATTCATGTCTTCTGCACAGCAAATTTGTGAACGTACGATTTTTGTCAGGTCCGACATGTCACTGGTGCTAAGTGATTTAGGGGTAGAATGTACTAAAGAGAACTGCGCCTAAATTGACGATGAACCGCGTGCTTGGATTCAGCTTTCACACACACACACACACACACA